>RJWJ010019779.1:0-29859 GCA_004363605.1 Indri indri | reverse complement strand
TATGTTTGCTGCCCGACTTTGGTCTTTGCATGTAGGGTAGGGTTAATGGGACCGGGTCTCTCCCTTCATTTCTCTCTCTCCTGGCAGAGACGGTTTTCCTGAGGCTATTTGGAGTTTTGGGGTAATGGCATATTAACCAGTCGGTAATGACTTCTTGGGAATGTATGAAAGGGCCAAGAGCCCTGAAAGTCTTTGGCCGTCACCTCTGTTATTTCCAGAGGGGCCTACGTGGTGGGCAGAGAAGTGGGCAGTTGATGTCAGGTGGTCGCTGGTCACCAAGCACGTGATGACAAGAAAGGCTGGGAGAAAGCCACAGTCAGTGAGCAAACCTCATCAAAGGATGCCCAAATATTTCGGTGCTTGCCGTGAACCTGGCCCACCTGGCACTTCAGGATATCTTATCTCAAACTCCTGGCCTCAAGCCATCCTCCTGCCTCGGCCTCTCAAATTGCTGGGATTACAGGTGTGAGCCACCACACCTGGCCGTACCTTACCTCATTTTATCCTTTAACATCCCCGGGTGGTCTTAGAATCATCATTGTGCATATTGAAAACCAAAGCTCAGTATGATGAACAGCCTCATTTAAGTTCACTCAGCTGTGAATGGCACAGCCAGGATTTAAGCCATTTCTTTTGACTGAAATTCCAGCATTCTCTCCATCACATCGGAGCTACCTGCTTACTTGGTGGCAGGTCACAGGAATCCAGCTAAGGTAAACCAGGTCAAGGAAGAATGATCGTTCCCAGGAGTTCTGGAAAGGGAGAGTAGAGCAGGATCTGTCTCAAAAGCAGTGTCAGAAAGGTGTCAGTGTCTGGAAGGGTGTGGCAGAGGCCATGCAGAGGGAGTTGCTAGCACGTCACCAGGCTGTCCCTGGGCATCTAGCGTCAGGTCCTCAGCCGACTCTAGCGAGGCAGCTGGTGTGCCTGTTGTTTTTGTGGGGATTTGGGTATCTTGGAAAAGGGCGTGGACTAGCCCGGGGATCCTCTAGAGTGGGGACGATTCAGAGTGAGACAGGACCTCCTGCCCCTGCCTACCGAGGCGTTGCCCTTGTAGACGCAACTTTCTCTGGCCAGCGGCTGCTGGACCTCTGTTCCACGCTCCCAGGGTGCCCTGCTGCACTGTGGAGGCCACAAGCTAAAAACACAGTTTCCCAGGCCCAGCTTCTGATGCCATTTGCATTCCTTCAATCAGAAATACTTGTGGAAAAATTGAAATTGGGACCAACTTGAAGGGGAGAGAGGCAGGGGCTTGAGGCATCCATTTGCTGGTTGTGCCAATCTTGTAAGCCCCCGCGAAGGCCTGGAGCCAGCAGGTCCGGGGGAGGCTTCTTGTTTTCCCGACTATGCCTGAGATGTGGTATGTGGTCCTGGGGCCAGCGTCGGGGACTGGCTTCCGGATGGTACATGTAGCAGCGGTTCCTTTGGCAGGCCAGTTCTGGTGTGGGTCTAGGCACTGTTATTAAAGGACCAGCCTAGAGTCTGTGCCTCCAGCCCGTCCTGTGATTTTGTAAGCACCGATTTGAGATCCTTTCTGCTTCAAGTTGCCAGGTGGGGTTTTGTTATCTGCCACTGAACCCCTTGTTGATGCAGGCAGGTCACTACCTTGTAATGCCCAAATACGCTCCCTGCTTGGATCGCAAAGCAAGCAGGGCACTGGGGCTCGTGTGCATGTTTCCCCCTTCCCTCCTCTCCTTCTCCCCTCCCTTCTCCCTGCCTTCTTCCAGTCTTTATTTTTCATTTCAAATTTTTTTTAACTTTTTACTTTGAAATAAATTTATCCTTTTAGAAAAGCTGAGAAGTCATGGTTTGGACTTGTTGGAGTAAAGACTTTATAGCAATGGACACGTTTTGTAACAGCAAAACCTGAAACCTCCTATTTCCTTTCATCTCTCCTATCCCCAGAAAAGCACAAAGTACTGGGAAAATGAATAGAATGTACGTAAAGAGCCCAGACTTGGGGTCCTGTGTAGTTTGTGTGCCGTGCGACAAGCACGGAGTAGGTGCATGAGAACTTGTCCTAGCTTGAGTTCCTGCTTCCTGCCTGCCTCGAGCCCTTTGGTGAAACTGTTCTCGGTGACATGTTTCTATAATTTATATGAAGGCAGGGATGGGCTGGGTGCTGATGTTGCCATTTAGCAGCGGTGCATGATCACAGCAGGATGTGAAAAATCAGTGGCCTGTGTGTTGGGGCTGGGTGGGCTGCTCTGCTGTTCTCCTCTGGCTACTCTGACAAACTGACAGAATGTAAGTAGATGTTTCTGAGAATTTCTTAAAACAGTTTCAAAACCTTTGTGTTAAAGCTTTAGTGGCGGGTTTAAGGCCTGAGCAAGACCCAAGCGGGGTGGCGCATTAGGAAACATACTGGACTTGGACCCAGAAGAGCCCAGTTTAAGTCCCACGTCTGAAATCCTAAACCTTTGGTGAGTTATTTAACAATTCTTGGCCTTGGTTTTCTCATTTGTACGATGGTGGGGGTTGAATGGATCATTCTAGAATCCTTTCTGGCTTTGAATGTCTCAATCTGTATTTATTACTGGCCCCTGTGGCTGCTACCGTAGTAGTGTTCGTTGCCTGATTTATTCGTGGGCGGGCTGGGGGGGCCTTAAGTTCATATGGAAAGTGCCAGTGATTTGGGTGCTGCTTTGCACTTTTATTCATTTATTGATTCATTCACTTACACATTCTACAGATACTTGCTACGTGTTTTTTATGTGCTAGGGATGGAGGAGAGGCAAAGCTCTTTGCCCCTAGGCCAGAGGACCAGACAGAGGAGAAATACCAGCTGGTATTTCTCAGGCACGTCCTAACGGGGTGTGGGTCGAGGGTGAAGCATCCTGGCTCCTAAAGGTGAATTGAGTTTCAACTGAAAACCCAGGGCATTTGGACGATATTGAAGCATGAGGAAATTGCACCACTGCACTGCCTTGGTAACAGTGAGAGACAGGTCCAGGGGTCATTCTAAGACTGGAAGTTCACACCCCTTTTCTCAGTGAGAGTTGAGCTACCTGCTTCCCTCCATGTGGCCACCTGGTAAATCGTGACTCAGTTGCTTGGTGTCTGCAGCTGCTATTATTCCGTTTTCCAAAACATGTGCTGAAAAACTACTGTAGTAGTGTTAATAGAGATTATATTTTCTTTTCTTTTTTTTTTTTAAAGAAATTGATTCTACCAAACAGGTGAAAAGATTATTTACTGCAAGACTTATTCTTTTCAGATTAAGCTGCATTGTGTAGTTCTAAGAAATATTGTTTTTCTTTTCTTTTTAAATCATGGATTTTGTTCTCCCCATACCCCATAACAATAGCTTTAGGCTTATAAAAACCAGAAAAAGGAAGGAACAAAATATGTCCATGGCAATTACTCTTAGAATTTGGGCAGGGGAGAGGGGCAGTGAGAAGCATTGAATGTGTAATTCTAATTATAATACTTCAGAGGTGGTTGAAACTTAGGGCTCTTCTAGTCCAAAGAGGCACTGACTGGCCCAGGGTCCACAGCTGACTAGCGGCAGGAACTGAATAGAGCCCAGATCTTCCGACTTCCGGTCTAGGGCTCTTTCCGCCTGCCTCCATAGGGGAACATATCTTTGGAGGGTTCCTGAGGCATAAGGGATCAACACAACACACTTTCCTAGACCCTGTTTTCCTCAGTCATAAAGACCCTAAGACATTATTTCCTTATCAAAACAGATATGGATATTATCTTAGTCCATCTTGTATCTTTGTGTTGCTGTAAGAGAATACCAGTGTCTGGGCAATTTATAAAGAAAAGAAAATTACCTGGCTCATGGTTCCGGGGGCTGGGCAGTCTGAGGGCATGGCGCTGGCATCTAGCGAGAGCTTTGGTGCTGCATCATCTCACGGTGGAAGGGCAAGGGAGCACCTGCGACAGAAAGAGAGGAAAGGGGCCAAACTTGTCCTTTTATCAGGAACCCACTCCCACGATAACCAACTCACTCCCACAATAATTGCATTTATCTATCCATGAGGGCAGAAATCTCATGACCTAATCACCTCTTAAAGGTATCACCCCTCAACACACTTTGGGGATTAAGTTTCCAACCCATGAACTTTGGGGGACACATTGAAACCACAGCAGATATATTGTGGAACATAATGGAAATTCACGTGAGTATTTAAGATAAGGCATGAGATGTTAATGATTGTGGACTTTTGACTAAGGTGGAGACCTCTGGGACATAAAACTCTCCTTTGCTCCAAGGACGACCTTGGTAGGGAATTATGAAAATCATAGGGCTACTGAAGTGGCCCCAGTGGCTGTGTAGACCAAACTTGTATTCTGGAAAGGTACAGAGAGCACTTATGACTTTCACCACAAGCCTGGGATTTTTTAAAAAATCTCTTACATTCTCTCAAAGCATCATGCAAATTTTGCTTTTTGTCCATAAGATATTCTGCTTATCTCAATGTAAAAATAATGTTTTAAATTATCTCTTTATGAGTAAAATAGAAGATATGCTCATTAGCCTATGAGACCACCTGCCTCTTGGCAGGTAGTCAAGAGTCCAATTTCATGCCCCCTGTTGCAGGAATGCAGCAAGGTCAGCTCTCTGATTCTGTTACCTTCTCCCTTGCTTTTAAAATCAAAGATGACTTTCTCTGCTTGGCATCCCAGGTCAGGTTCACTCTTACTTATTGGAGATAAATTCGCTAATGTTCTTCATCAATTCTAATGACTTAGTTCAGTATTTATAATCTATTTTGTACTTTTTTTTTTAGACAGGGTCTCACCCTGTTGCCTGAGCTAGAGTGCAGTGGCGTCATCATAGCTCACTGCAATCTCACAATCCTGGCCTCAAGTGATTCTCCCACCTCAGCCTCCTGAGTAGCTGGGACTACAGGCATGAGGCACCACCATGCCTGGCTAATTTTTCTATTTTTTTTTTTTTTTTGTAGAGACAAAGTCTCACTCTTGCTCAGGCTGGTCTCAAACTCCTGGCCTCAAGTGATCCTCCTGCGTCGGCCTCCTAGAGTGCTAGGATTACAGGCATGAGCCACCGCACCTGGCCTGTAATCCATTTTCTATGATTCCAAAACCAAAAATTGGGGTAGCAAAGAAGATGATCTTCTCTGTCTTTTAAGAAGAAATCATATTTATTTTTGAGTAACTTACTTTGCACTCATTCTGCTTACATTAGGACGAAATAGCACTTCAAATACCATGTTTTCTATATTTTTCCTTAATTAAAAGTTATTAGAACACTAGACAATGCCCCTAACTTATTATATAGCCAAGAGAGGGAATAAAAGGTAAGTTTTGCAATGCTTGGAAATTGTTCTACTTTTTAGGGGTGGTTACTCAAGTTGACGAAGCAAAATTCAAAGCTGAACTAAAGAAGTTAGTCATTGAGATAGTTGCCTAAGTTATAACGAAGGCATTGAGCTCAGAACTTCCAATGCTGCCTTCCTTCCTCCAGTTTTCTCACTTTGGCTCGAGAGCTTTAACCAGCTGATCCTGGACTGGAACATTTAAAGGAGATTTTAAAGGGACTTTGGTGTAATAAAAGATGAATTAACAGAGAAAATAACATGATGCTAGGTTGTCTGGTTTACATGAGGAGCTTCCTTCTTGGGTCCCCCAGAACGGGGCTGGAGCCCAGGGAGCCCCATTGAGTCAGCAAGTTCTCTGCTGTTTCCAGTCTTCCAGGAGGAAGACCCTCATGGCCATAGTCAACTGTCTGGTTACCAGGGCTGCTTCCTCAGTTACTTGCTCCCCAAAAGTTGTTCTTATATGTCATTCCCCAGCTTTACTATTGGTGGTTGTCAAATTAAAAGAGTATTAAGTACAAATACTCTTAAATAATACACTTTATATTAGCATCATATCGATATGGGAAGCCACTCAACTCTGCACCCCAGCTTACCTTACAGTAATAGGAGTGACGAAAGGGGAGACGATATAGAAGAAGGTATATAGTAGGATGAGAATTGGTCCTTAGGAATACTGTACCATCTGGCTACGACTCGACTATCTAGTCCCAAGCTTTTTATTCAAAGATCAAGCACCCACATTACCACAATATGGGAAGGGCATAGTGAGAAACTGCTTGTGGCGTAGGGCCGAGAATGGCTTCTAAGCCTTCTAAATTTCAGCCTCCCCTGAGAGTTCCAGCAGGGAAGTGGAGTTCTTTGTATGCCATGAGCAAGAAAGGATATCTTCCACCCGAGACGGTTGCCCTCAGGATTGGCAGGTATTCTCTGGTCTGTGCACATGGCAAGGTGAAGGAGGTCCGAGGGGCTGGCCCTGTCAGCCAGATCAGCTCTGGGTGCTGGCAGATGCCCTCGAATGCACTTCAGCTGCGAGACCATTAACATTTGTGCATGCCCCGCACACACATGTACACTCAGGTACATGCTTCAGAGAGGCAGCTGTTAGGGCAAGGGAGAGGGGACTAAATATGGTTTTATGTGGTGTGGTTTTAAAATGATACAAGTAACACATGAATTCTTTGTAAGAGCATCTTGCAAGCATTCTAAAGCTTCCCTGGAGTGACTGTGTGTCAAATGGAATGCCCCCTCTCTAGCTCCAGCACAGGGACTGGAAAATGGAAGATAACGGAGTAAATCGAACTCCCTTGAGACCATTTGGGTAAAAAGGAAATGCGTTGTTTCTTAGAAGACTTTTGGCATTTGCAGGTTTGGAAATGGAGGCGGGAGAGAACCTAGGTGAATGTTAAAATAAAACAAAACAAACATGTAAACCGAATGAAGACCTCTGTCTTTCTGCATCATTAGTTTTTTTTAATAAACAAGGGAGAAAAAGCTGAAAGTACAGCGTATAACCCTAGTAAACACATCAGAGCTACCAAATTAGTCCTCTGTGCAAACACACCTTTATATTTAGAGCTGGAACCACTTCGGGAGTGACCTTTCTCCAAGGTTGCTTGTTTGGGTGGCAGCAGTGACTCCTCCAGGCCACAAATGCTCTTTGTGGCCCCTACTGTATACATTAGTTCATGTTTTCTTTGGCTTAAGGAACGTTAAATAATGATGGCATTGCCCTTGTTTTTCCTCCTTTCCCAAAATGAGTGTGAATAACTTTTATATAAGGAGCATTACCTGTTCTGGTCTGGTTGCATGCTCCTAGTCAGAAGTGCATCTCTCTGGGGAGGGTGGGTGTGCCATTTGGAAATTATTTTAAATAACTGTTTACTGTTGGCAACCATCGGAGCACCCTATGGAACTTCATGGGTAGAGTTGTGTAATAGAAGATGTGAGTTATCTTTTACGTACCCTCAGAGCAGTGAGAGTCCACAGGATAAATGCATGTTATAGAGAAATAAGTGCGTGTGCATGCGTAACCTTACTTTAAAACACAAACATTATTAACACTCCCTTCTTTAAATGCGCTATCCCATTGAATTTTCTCAACCCTTGAGGTAGTTGCTGTTATTCCCACTTGACAGATAAGGAGATCGAGGCTTTAGGGAGGCTCAGTGCCTTGCTCAAGCTCAAGTGCATTGCCCAGCCAGCAACGACTAAGTCCAGGAACGAGTCCAGGTGTGTCTGACTCCAAACCCCATCCCTTGACCACAAGGGGATTCTGC
Source organism: Indri indri (assembly GCA_004363605.1). Taxonomy (NCBI): domain Eukaryota; kingdom Metazoa; phylum Chordata; class Mammalia; order Primates; family Indriidae; genus Indri; species Indri indri. The sequence goes on along the minus strand of RJWJ010019779.1, from coordinate 22,295 downwards.
CTCTCTGTAGATAAGCAGATGTGGAGCTGCTTCCTCGACGTTGTTTCCGTGGCTGTAAATGTGCACGTTTCTTAAATCAGGGACTGGAGAGACTTGAAAAAAAGTAGAGAAATTGGAACTGATGTTATAATCATAGAGTTTCAGACCTAGAAAAGAATTTGACATTATCTCGTCTTAACCTTTCACTGTTTCGCTGGACTCTGCTTCTACAAAACAGCTCCCCCAAGGTCGCTAAATGAGTCAGCAGCAGAACTTGACTTGTACCATTTGGTCTTAATCCTTCCCACTCGAGGAGGACACTATCATTTCTACCACCTCTATTAGTCATTTCATGTTTGCTCATCTTCCTGCCTTGATTATCTTCTCCTGTATTCATGTTTTATTTCTCCAATAAGATTATACACTCTCTGAGGATAGGTGCTGTCCAAGTTTTTTGTTTTCTCCCAAACTTATATTCCAATGCCTCAAACAGGTAGGTATTCAAATATTTGTGATTTTAGTGTTGCGTTAGGCATGCCGTACAACAGTGCTTCTCAGGAAATAGTGTTTCCTTACTGAGCTCCAGATTCTTTGGTTCTCTCTAAGGAACTTAGCAAGAGGACCTATACTTGCCCTGTGGCCCAGGTTATAGCCCTGCAGGATTTGTGGTGGGTGCCCAAGAAACCCGATATGGCACTGAAGTGTGGTTTCCCTCGTGCCAGGTGACCATGGTGCCCTCTGGGGGATGCTCAAGTTATTACCTCTGCTCTTCACCTGGGTGGATTTAATCTCTAATGAGATTTTAATTTGCAAATAGTGTACTTATTAAGAATGATAATGAAAATGTTATTACTCTCACATAGAGCTTTGTTTTCCCAAGTGTTCTCAGGTGTGCTATTTCACTTCATCTGCACTGTGCTCTCGTGAGGCAATTATCCTCATTTAGAGATGAGAAACCAAAACGGGGAGGGTGGGTACTTAAATAGTGAAGAGATGCCATCTGAGGTCAAGAAGGGGTTGATGAGAAACAACCTTTTACTGGTACCTTTTTGGGGCTTGCTGTGTCTTTTTGTGGTGTCTGGTGAGCGTGTTTGGGTGCGTATGGTCTTTCTTGCCTGAAACCACAGGCTGCCTTTGGGAAACCAATTTGCAGCTCTGGTTCACCTCAATCTACCTTGCTTCATGGGCCGTATGTGGCTGAGTGTGTGTTTGAATTAAGTAGACTTTAGTACACATGCAGTCATTTATTTTCGTGCTGTTTCCACTTAACTGTAGTGCTAATTTGTCATGACTTATTTTAGGGGACCAAGACATTCTTGCACTTGCGTTTCTATGATCAATTTAATTTTACCTCTCTTGGTGTGTGTTGCTGGTTCCAGAATGTTTGCCTACTGTGATGGCACTTCTAATTCTTTTTAAAAAGTAAGGGAGACCCTTCAAACTCTTAGTTTTCCTTAATCTTTGAATTAATCTAAATTCTTCTTTTATACCCCAGACAGCTTCTAAGTTAGTAAGGGATCAATACATACTTGTTAAATGTGAGCGAGACAATTCTATTTTAACCTGTACCTTGTAGCAACTTTCTGATCCGAACAGTGCAATGCATTATGATACTGTCTTTTATTTGCCATAACATTTGTCATCAAAGCTACTTCCACTGTTGCTTCAAATCCCCTCTCCCTGAATGCTTAGTATTCAGTAGTCAAGAGACGATTTACATTCTGTTTCATCCTCACCAAATTGTTACAAAACTTTTCTACAAAATGAGTCGTATTGTTATTTTTATTACCACTTTATAGATGAGGAAACTAAGGCACAGAAAGATTAAGTAGCATGTTCAAGTTCACATGGCCAGTAAGTGTGCAAAGCCCACGCCCCTTCACGCATGCCACGCTGCTACCTCTGTCAGCTTCAAGGCAGGCTCCCTGGGGATGTGGCCAAACACTTAGTGACTGGTCCATTTTTACTGTATCCATATGGACTCAGCCTCCCCAAGCACACAGTGAGCACCTGCTGTGGGAGGCAGTGTGATGTAGAGCAAAGAGCATGGCCTTTGTCATTCGGTAGGCCTGACCCGAGTCCTGCTGTCGCTCACTGCCTTAGCAAGTTATTAACTGAGTCTCTCATTCATTCATTCATTCGTTCGTTCGACAAATGTTCATTGAGTACCTGTCCAGGGGATGCAATTAAAAAACAGACGTGGGTATCAATCAAATAATTACAGTACCAAGTATAATGCCAAACTGAGTTAAGTGCTCTGAATGGGCAAAAGCCATTGACTAAGACCAGGAGGTCTGGGGAGGTTTCCTGGCATAAATGGTGCTTGGTCGAAGGCCCCGTGTCCGTGGGGAATATAGAACTTTTAGAGAACTGAAAAGATGCATGGTAAGTGCAAAGTCTGGCAGGATCTGTTCAGGATTTTCACCTTTATCCCCAGAGCAGTGGGAAGTCATGAAAGGGTCTTAAGCAACTGTGGTGGGAGTGGTAGGGGCTGCCTTGTTCACACACGGATTGAGTGGAGCGGACGGGGAGCCCATTTAGGAGGCTGTTTGAGTAGCTGGGTTGAGAAATGGTGGTAGCTTGAATGTCAGAGGAGTTGGAGAAAAGTAGTTGAGTCTGAGAGAAATTCAGGAGGCAAACTGACAGGACGCAGTTAGGGATAAGACGTGAAGGAGCACGGGGGGGAGGCGCAGGGCGTGAGGCACAGGGTTCCAGCTCGCCCACCTGGAGAGAAGGAGCATTCTTCACCGAGACAGGGAACTCTGGAAGCCCCCCATGCCAGGCTGGTGGAGGTGGATTGTAATTTCAGGCATGCTCATGCTGACTTTGAGATGTCTTTGAGGCATCGAGGAGGAACTGTTGAGTAGGTGTTGGTGGATGGAGTTCTGGAGGCTGAGAGAGAGGGGCGGGGTAGAGATAGGACACGGTGCTCTGTGTGCGCAGAGGAACTGGAACAATGGCCACAGATGAGCCTGCCCAGGGAAGGAAGATAGCATGAGCCAGAAGGCCCAGGACTGAGCTTGCAAAAGAAACTGAGGAGGAGCAGCCAGGGAGGTGGTAGGAAAACCAGGAACATTGAGAGGAGGGCGTGTTAAGGAGAAGAGGTGATTAACAGTTTCAGATACAGTGGAGAGCCCAGTAATATGAGAACCTAAAATATAAGAACTTAAAATTGGTCATTGAATTTTGCCACATGGCAGTCCTTGGTAGTTGAGATCCATTTGGTAGAGAGATCTCAGCAAAAGTCAAATCGGAATGGGCCAGGGTAAGAAAATAGGTAAGGAACTGTGGACATAGAGTGGAGACAACTTCCCTGCAATCTGGCTGTGAAGGCGAGGAGAGTGGAAAGGTATGCACTGGAGAGGGTGCAAGGGCAAAGGGCGTGGTTGGAGTGGGAGAGAGTTGAGCATGTCTAAACTGTCCCTGGGAAGGATCCAGGTGAGAGGGAGTGGTTGATCCTCCCGTAGGGAGAATAGATGACTCAGAGTATAAAATGGAAATATTTTCCTTATAAGATTATTATAAAAATTAATTGAGATAACGTGTAAAGTATCTAGAAGAGTTGGTGTTCCTGTCTTTTATGATGATGTGTATTTTTATTGGATCATTTCTAAGGTTCCATCTTTCTGGGTCTGAAAAGTCTTAATTATTTTTATTTGATTTCTTTTTACCTCCACTTATTTTCTTGACATAGAAACATTTCTTTCCATTTTCATTCTAATTTTTTTAAAGTTCATTTTTTTATTGTGTAAGTGGATATAAACATTCATTAGCAATTTGGTTAAATCATTTTGTATTATTATGTATAAATATAAGATGCTTTTATTTCTAGCCTGCTTACTATATATTTTTCACATAGAAACCTAAAATATTCTCTCCTTCCCAGTTTCCTTTAGTGATTGTTGCCATTTTTTTTTGCATTTCATCATTAAATTTATGATTTATCTTCTTTTACCTCTCCCCTGCTTATTATCTGAATCCATCTTATTTAATTTTAAGGAATATGAAAGTTTCTTTTAAAACGAATTGGCTAAGTAGAGCTCGATGGGTCTGTGTGTATGCATCTGAGTGTGCATTTGTATCACGTGGTAGTAAAGTGTTCAGAGTGTTATCACAAGTGTTATTGCAAAATAAAGCTTCTCTGCGCCAGGATGAATTTTTAAAAATTCATGTCTCAATTCAGATATTTTTTCAGGAGTTCCTTTTTTCCCCCTAAATTAACACATTTGGCAAAATTCACTTTTTTTTTTTTTTTTGCAATTTCCTTTGAACTTCAGATGATAGTGTTTTATATGAACATGGGGAAAGATCAAACACAAGAGAGAAGGAAATGTAGTAGGTTGATCTTGGATCATACTTTGAAGTCATCTTAATTCTCAGTAGGATGCTAACCCAGAGCGTATAGGAACAGCTGAGAGAAGAAGGGACCAGTTATCCCCACAGAGCTCGGCAGCTTTTCCCTTAGGATCGCGCAGCCACTTCTTCCTTCCCAGGGCTGCAGAGCATGCCAAGGAAGTGAAGGAGGGTTTTGTGCTTATTATAGTCTGAGAAGCACTTTTCATTCCAGGATGGGGAAGCCCCTAGAACCTTCCCTACTTAGCAAGCAATAGCCAATACTTGCAAACCCAAAAGAGTAGTCAGAGAGACAAGAAAGTTTAGATGAATTCTGTAGACAACAGATTCCCCTTTCCTTCCCCAAACACCTGTTCCAGGTAGGTAGAGGCTGATTCTTGAGGCTTACATGAGTGATAGTACACCAGGTAGCTCTTTGTGGTAATCCTCTCTCAGAATTTATAAAAACATTGAATAATGCTTGTTTTCTACCCACCAATGATATAGGAAGAAAAGAAGGTAACAAAGTCGGGCACTCCTAAAATAAATGATGTTTAAAAATGCAGGAAATTATTGCAGTAATTAATATATAGAGCTGAGGGGGTGATGGTTAATTTGCTTGTTTCTCTTCATTTTTTTTATGTGTCACAATTTGAATGCTTATTATTAGCTTCCTTGGTAAACCAGGAAAGAGTTCTTAGATGTTTGAAATTCGTCAGTATCAGACTCTTGGTAAGATTGGTTGTGTTTTATTATGTGTTTTTTGTATCAAGGTTGTCGTTTTGAGTGGGGATGGACTGGGAGAGGCTGCCCTCCCTGACTTAGTAGGAGACGGGGCATCCTTTGTTTCTGACTCCAATTCCATCGTAAGCTATTAAAGGCATAAGTGGACACTGTGCAACAAGATGATCTGAAACTCTTCCCTTGTCTTCTGCTGGCAGGATCATGAAGAGCAGCTTAGTATTTTGTTGTGTCTTGCAGACTTCTTTTGCCTTAAAAAAGTCTGTTTATGGAGGGGGAGGATGTGGCTGAAAAAATACTTGTACATAAAACAGCTGTTAAGCAAATCTCCGCACACTGAGATCAAGAGAACGTGAAGAAATATGTCCTTCCGAGGACCCTTTTGCCAACTTGGAGCCTCTTTCAGAAAATAAATAGAGCCACGCTACAAGTTTCTGGTAACTTAGTTACTGAAAAATAAATTGAGCTACTTAGACCCTTGAACCTTGATTTTAAAAAAAGATCTCTGAATTCTCTTGCAGTGATGCAAATGAAGCCAAAGGAACTATGCAGAATGTTTCTTTGCCCTTTTCTTAACTAATGTACCCCTAAAGAGTCCTGAAAATGCACGAGTCAGGAGCCCGGGCTTCCCAGTAGAGGGGGAGCAGGTACGCGTGTCTTTGGTTCTCTAAACTCCATCTGCAAGAAGAAAAGATTGCCTGATGGCGAATTTTACTCTGAACTTTTTCCCTTCTCTGTGGCTTGTTGTGGTGGATGACAGTTGTGCTCAGTGGCTTCCAGGAGAGCTAGATGTCCCACCATGATGGCACATCTGGGCACACCTCTTCTCTACCCTTCTGGGAACACTTGAGAGGATTTATTGCCTGTGGCGTATGCTGTATGCTCGGAGTATTGTCTTTGAAAGATGAGGTCCCTTTAAAACTTCATGCTCACACTTAGAGAATTCTGGTCGTGTGCTACAGATGTTTTACAGTTTATTTCCAAACAGCTGCTTTTCCCTTCCTTTAGTCTGTTTTTCCCTTTTTTTTAAAAAAATAAAATCCCTCCGGAAACCTTTCAGCTCACATCCTTGGCAATGCTTCCTTAGTAAAAATCCTTGCATTCCATGCCATGACATGCTCCCAACCAGCACCTGTTACCATAGGCAGGTTGCCGTTCTGTGAGTTAGAAGTAATTTTGTGTATGTGTATCAGAACTGCAGATTCAATCACCCTAGAACAGACAGCCTGCAGTGACAAGCCCCACGTAGCATTTTTTGAGACAACACAGAAAGTAGAGGGAAAGGCAATGATTTATAATTTACAGTGCTCTCTCACAGCATCAGGTAGAAAAGTCCATGCAGGTTACTCTGTCCAGTGTCAAATGGGGGAGAGTTTGAGTGTATACCAATGCGAGAATGTTCCACTGCAGACATCACCAGCATCTGGCTGTCAATAATATTCCTGACCTTTAGAGGCAGGAAGAGCAGGAATAATTAAGATGCACAGATGATCCCAAATCTTGGTGATGGTTTTCACATCCTTCTTGTGATCCTCTTCTCCAGAGCTGCCATACAGAGGTAAGTCGACTCATTTGAGTTGAGCCTCCTTTTGCTTTCTTTCCACTAATCCTCAGATAAAGATATTGGGGAGAAGTGAAAGTCTCATCGAAGAGGGCAGCATCAGGGGTGGAACAGAAAAGTAAAGACTTCGGGAAACCATTCCTTCAATAACTAAGTGTTGATCAGCTCTTAGGAAGAGGAAAAATGTGTTGATTTGTCCTCTTGCCAGTTGTGCATATGCAAATGCACCATCTGTGCTGAAAAATGTGCATGAATTTCTCTGAAAGCGCCTGAGTGAGTCAGTGTCTGAAATGGAGTTGCACCTCTAAAACAGTTATCAAGTATTTAGGGACGAGGTGCTGCGGAGCCAAGAGAGTGAAAACAATCCATAAAGGCATGTTTGGCCGGTTCTCAAAAATCTTAGACAGTTGCAACACAGTCCTTGGCTCACATGCTGGATTTTTCCCATTCATGTACTTTTTTTGACAGATGAATTGTTGCAGGCTGCAAAAAAGCTCTAAGAGGAATTGGTTAGGCTCCTCACTCAGAGCAGGGGTCTGTTTGCTGGCAACCCTGTTAACAAGCCAAGGTGCCGTGTGCTTCGTGGGGTGTGCTACTTTTTCTCAGCTGTGGCTGCTCTCTCTGGAAGGGTCAAGGGCTTGCGTTTGTGTGCTAGGTTGGAATGAAGACTCTCAATTTAGTAAATACTAGGCTGGGGTATAACTTTCCTGGAATTCGTATTTCTTAACTCCTATGGAATGTTTATTACTTTCATTATAGTAATAACAAGATTTCTAACTCAGAATCCCACAGACACACTTGATCTTGGCATTTCCTTCTAGAGCCGTCCTTAACTTTTGGCTGATTGGTGGGTTCACGTTTGTCTTTGGCATGATTTCTTCACCTTCCGGATTGCTGACAGGGGTAGATTGACTTTTTTTTTTTTAATCAAAAGTCATTTTTGATGAAATAGGCATCCCAGCATGATATAATTTTAAGTATAGCTTCACACTACATGTGATAAATGTGACCTGTTAGAGATACTGGAAACTGATGATTAACCTTTGGATATAAGAATGGTTCAGCCCCTCAGGTATAGGTGACTTTGGTTTTTTAATTTAAATAAATGTGTGAACATGTATCCCTAAATAACCATGTTCTGAATTTAAATTTTAAAATATACAGATAAAAAAGTCAAGGGCTCCGCAGTGAGTTTGTCACCTGGTAGAAATAAGGTCCCTCCCCACCCCTTGTTACATCATATCTCTATTTGTTTTAAAAAGAAGTGTTCTGTGCTTTGCTCTCTGGGACTCTTTCTCAGGAATGTGTTCTTAAATTACTGCTTGTATTTGGCACCAAGAGGGTTTTTTTTTCCTACCAGCTTTACTGAGGTGTAGTTGACGATGAGTTGTATGTGTTTAAGGTATACAACCTGCTGATTTGGTATATGTATACATTGTGAAATACTCACTATCAAGCTAAGTAACATATCCATCACTTCAAAGTTACCATTTTTTCCCCTGGTACCGAGAGCACTAAGGATCTACCCTCTTGGCAAATTTCAAGTACATGTACAATACAATGTTGTTAACTGTGGTCACCAGGCTGCACAGTAGGTCTCTAGAACTCATTCATCTTGCATAGTGGGGACTTTGTACTCCTTACATCTCCCCAGAGGCTTTTTGACACTGATGAATGCACTCCAAGATGCAGGAGGGGAGAAGAGGAAGGGAAGGAGGAAAAGAGAACCAGCGGTCCTAGGCTAATCAGTTTCAGGAAAGAGTTCATACGGAAACTGAGGTTCTGGAAATTTAATCAACTATTAAAAACCAACTATGCCCATACCCCTTCTAGAAACTCTTTGTAAACCCCGAGAAGTTGGTGCACCCCAGTTGGGAGGTTATTGATTTGCAGTGTATGACCCTTGTCAGGAATAGATGTAGAGGGAAAGGTTAAAAAAAAAAAAAAGTATAGGAGGTTCTAGATCACTGTCATTTCTTGTGATTGAGTAATATTCCATTGTATACATATACCAAATTTTAATAATCGACTCATGGATTGATGGGCACTTGGGCTGTTTCCATATCCTTGCAATAGTGAATTGTGCTGCCATAAACATTCGGGTGCAGATGTCTTTATCATAGAATGTTTTTTTTTTTTTTTTTTTTTTTTTGAGACAGAGTCTCACTCTCTCACGTGGGGCGAGTGCCGTGGCGTCAGCCTAGCTCACAGCAACCTCAAACTCCTGGGCTCAAGCAATCCTACTGTCTCAGCCTCCCGAGTAGCTGGGACTACAGGCATGCGCCACCATGCCTGGCTAATTTTTTCTATATATTTTTAGCTGTCCAATTAATTTCTTTCTGTTTTTAGTAGAGGCGGGGTCTCGCTCTTGCTCAGGCTGGTCTCGAACTCCTGAGCTCAGAACGATCCGCCCGCCTCGGCCTCCCAGAGTGCTAGAATTACAGGCTATCATAGAATGTTTTTTGCTCTTTTGGGTAGATGCCTAATAGTGCTATTGCTGGATCGAATGGTATTTCTATTTTTAGCTCTTTGAGGTATCTCCAAATTCTTTTCCACAGAGGTTGCACTAAGTTGCAGTCCCACCAGCAGTGTAAGAGTGTTCCTGTCTCTCCACATCCTCTCCAGCATTTGTTGTTTTGAGATTTTTTGATAGAGGCCAATCTCACTGGGGTTAGGTGATGTCTCATTGTGGTTTACTTTCCTGGATTAAACTTCAGCCCATTATCCAAAGTGAGGCACCACAAGATCGGAAGAATGGGCTCCACTTGTACTCGCCATCAAATTGGTACTAACTGATCAACACTAGGGTGCTCACATGGCAGTAATACTCTCCAGGGATTAGGGGGATGGGGGCGTAAACCCGCAACTAAAGGACACGGGGAGCATTGTAGGGGGGAAGGGCATGCCTCTAACCCTCGCTTGGGGTGAGGCAAAGATATAAAGTGTAACCATAATGTTTGTACCCTCATAATACCCTGAAATAAAAAAAAAAAAAGCATCTCCAAAGACACTGTGAAAAATAAAATTATATTTTCTTGTGTAATGATAAAAGGTATAGACGGGAAGTTTAAAAATGGGTAGAAAAACGGAAGGAAGAATGAGCCCCCTGAGATGGTAGTTCACGTGGCTCCTTGAATGGAAAATGTGTGGATGGTAGCGACAGGCTGGTGAGTGTCCCCGAGTCTCATGGAGAATGGGCCGCTTGCTCCTGAGCAGCTAGTTCCAAAGTATCTTGACAACTTCCTTTCTGGAAGTACTCGTGGCTGGTTGGGATTTCTTAGGAGACTCTCCCTGACTGGCCTTTTGAAAACAAATGCCCCTCCTATCTTTTCAAGACTAAGCGGGCTCCGTAGGCCTCTGAGGGCCCTGCCCAGCGCAGGGGAGCCTGTGGGGCCTGGGGGCGGCCGTTTTCCGCACCCTCTGACTGCCCGGATGCGGGGCTGCTCATCTCCTGCGCTCCCCTCAGGTTGCTGCTGCTGCTCGGCGTTGCCGGGTGTCTGTGGAGGCTCTGCTCGGGGCTGTTCCCTTGTGGATTTTCTGAGCAATTCCCCGGTGCTCCTTTGCAGGAACTGCTTGTATTTTACCAGTGGCCACAGTCAGGTTTCTGAACCTGAGCCACTTGATGCTGGCTCAGGAACACACATGAGCGCACACGCACAACTGTTCTTGGTGTGTGTGTGTGTATTCAAGTGTATATTCAAGTATTTTCTTCACATGGTCCCCTTCCTCCTGCTCTTCTACTCGGTGAGAATTTTTCTAACATCTGGCGGAGTGCAAGTTGGCGGTGTTGGCAGACTTTGTGTCCATCGTGGTCCTTGAGGCCTTCGTAGCACAGACAAAAGGGAATGCCACACCAACTGCCAGTTCTGTCACCCACGGAAGGCGTGGCTGCGCGGCCCTCCGTTCTCCCTGTAGGCTGCCCTTGTCCCTGGGCCCAGCTCCTCCTCCCAGGCCAATTCCTGCTCCCAGCTCTTCCAGCCTCCACCAAACCACTTATCTCCCTTCCCATTTACGTGCTCGATTCCACCCTTTCTGCAGCCTCCCCCGTGAGCCCGTAAGCCTGCTCCAGGCTGCCCCCCCCCACCACAGAAACACCCCGCAGCCCCGTCCCCCTAAAGCATGTGCTCTGTCTTGCTTCGGCCCCTTCAGACAAAATTCTGGAAAATGTCATCTACACTCACACTTCCCTTGCTCCCCTCGACCACCCCTGCCTCTGGCTGCGCCCGTGAGAGGGTGGAGGGGGCGCGGGTACTTGCCCGAACAGGTGGCAGTTTCCTTTTCTCTCTCGATTAAAATCGTGTGACTTTTACGTTATCCCAGCATGAAGAGAATCACGTCTTGTTCCATGACTTACTTTAACTGTTTTCAACTACTCTGGGTGACTCAAAAGCGTTTCTGGGAGACCTTCTAGTTCCCTCTCTGTGTTCGCGTTCGCTCCTGTGGTTTCGGAGAGGCCCCTCAGTGACTGTGCCTGCTACATCGCCCATCCGTTGGGAGCTGCGTCTTCCCCTAGCTTCTGTGTCGCCAGCTCCCCTGCCGTCGCCTCTGCAGTCACTGCTTCTCGTCCCTTAAATTAGTGTTCTCGGGCTCTGCCCTTGGTCCACTCCGCCGCTCCATCTTTGTGGAAACCTCACCTCCTCCCAGCATTCCAGTGCTCACTGAGTTGATGTTTCTTAACCTGGAACTCACATTCATTCATTCATTCTCTCTCCCTTTCTCCCTCTCTCCTTCCCTCCTTCCCCCGACCCTCCTCTCTAATGGCCCTGTGAACATCACTACTTAGAAGTCCCAGAACCCCTCAAATTCAGTGTGTTGAGAGCTGATTTCCTTGTGCCCCTCCCACACCAGCCACTGTTTCTGTGTTCCCTGTCCAGCGACTGACATCGCCGTATACTCAGCTTCCTAAGCCAGCAAAAGGGGCATTGTCTTAGATTGCTGCCTTTCTCTTGCCCTACCCCCCAATTTCAGTGGCCAAATCATATCAATCCTACCTCCTTAACATATTTCACATCTGTCTACTTATTTTTATCCTTCCCACCCTTTATCTCCCACTTAAATGGAAGACTTCCTTGACCTCACGAGAACAGGTTAGGTTCTTGTGTCGGTCAGTGAAGCAGAACCAATTGCATGGATAGATGGATGGATAGAAATTTATTTTAAGAAATGAATTGTGAGGGTGATGATCCCAAATCTGTAATTGTGGGGGTGACAATTCTAAATCTGTAGGACAAGCTGGCAGGCTATAAACTCGGGCAGGAGTTGATGCAACTGTCAGGAGGTAGACTTTCTTCTTACCTGAGAAACCTCTGTTTTTGCTCGTAAGGCTTTCAACTTGTTGGATGAGGCCCACCCACATTATCAAGCACAGTTTCTTTTACTTAAAACCAGCCGATTTAGGATGTCAACTTCATCTATAAAATACCTTCAAAGCAGCACGTAGATTAGTGTTTGATTACATAACCAAGGACTGTGGCCTAGCTGAGTTGACATGTAAAACTGACCCTCGACAGTTCTCCTTCTGTTCCCATAGCACAATCTCTTAAGTATTTTACTATATAAAAGGGGCTGCGTACTCATCTGTGTCCCTGCTGGACTGTAGGCAGGGGTTGTGTCTTGTCTATCTAATGTCTACATAAAATAGGAACACACACGGACACACACAGACTCAAACAGACACAGACACGCAGACATGCGCACAGACAGGCACACCCAGACGCATGTACATAGGTAGAAGTGGATGAATGAATATTCATTTTTCTCAGCCTTTTGTGTTTTCATGGATAGTCTGTAGGAAGCAACATCACAATAGTGTAGAACCAGTAACAGAGGACATTTGATGGCAGGGGATGGTTGTCAGGGAATGAACGGCGTTTCAATGGGTCACACAACCAGCATGTCACAGTTTACTATTGCCAAGGTCTGGATTCAATGGTAGTGGAAAGACTGCAGGCGAGAAACAAAGAAGAGATGAGCCACTTTGCAGCTAAGTGTTTCCTACTCAAGAGCAATGTTAACTGATAATGATTGTCTACCATGTATTAATATCAAGTGCTCAAATGTTACATGATTTTTTTATTATGTAGCAATTGTGCATTTTCAGATCACAAACTTTGGGGTTGCAAGAAATATAATTACTTTTCTATAAATTAGTTTGTCTCACATCCCCCACTTACGCTTGATGGTAGAAACTTAATAGAATTCATGCCAGGAAAATGCAATCATTTCAGAGTTTTCTCAGTTAAATCTTAGTAGTTCTGTAGGAGAATGGATAAGCAAACTGTGGTACATCCAGGTAGTGGGATATTATCCAGTGCTGAAAAGAAACGAACTTTCAAGCCATGCAGAGATATAGGAGAAACTCAAATCATCAGAGCAGACCACGGAGGAACTATTGTTTTCTAAGGCATACTTGACACAGTGTGAAAAGAACCATTTATAGTATTTCTTAACCCTGCAAGGGCCTTCCCTACTCTACAAAGAAAATTTTCTAGATCTCAGGATCCCAGCACTGTCTGAGGGAACACAAGAGTCCTTTACAGGACACATTTTTGCTTTTTTAGTATTTATGAAACTGCAGAATAACAGCTGCCCAGTTAAAGAAGATAAAAAGGCATATTGAACATCTCCTCTTTGCCAGGTGCTGGAGATAAAGCACCTACTATGTGCTGGGTTTTGCAAACCCAGTGGGAGTGAAGCATGATCCCTGTGTCTGTAACCTTTCATGGGGAAAAACATAGAGGCAGGCAGCTTTAATGCATGCCCAATCTTGGGTTTTAAAGGAGACATATAAAGGGCAGCCAGAACCCCAAAGAAGGACCCCACACTCAGTCTGAGATGGTTAGTTTGGGCTCCCAAAGGACAGAGTCAAGTCTTCCTAAGGAAGGAGTTGGCTCAGGAAGATGATCTAGAGGGTGTGAGTAGGGGAGTCTGCTCTAGGCTGAGGAGAGGGGGGACCAAAGCCATAGAGTTGCACAACAGCTCTGTTAGTTCAGGGATCTCCAACACAGAGGGTTGTGGCTGGCCAAGCAGGCAAGGTTCTGGTCACAAAGGGATAGTGTTTCATGAAGCCGCTTAGGTTCAACACCATGGCTGATGACAAGTCTTTGAAGGAATTTAATCAGGAATGATGTGCCCAGACTTGTGTTTCTAGGTACACTGCTGGGTAGTGCTGAGCAGAGAGGGTGGGGTAGACCCTGGAGGTGGGAGGTCATCATTGTCCAGTGGAGAGATGAGGGCCCGGGGTAAGGCAGTGACGGTACGGATGGAGAGAAGGGGACAAAGTCAGAAGACCCTGGGGAAGCCAAATTGGTGGGACTGAGAACTGAGCGGAAAGGGGAGGGAGGTGTTAGAGATGACTCTCAGCACCTGTCTTGAGTGTACAGGTGGCTGGTGGTGCTTCCAGATGACTTGGAGAGTGACAAGGAACAGTAGGTTTTGGGGAAAGATGATGAGTTCAGTTTGACATGTGTTGAGGTTGACGCACTCTTGGGAGACAGCAAGAGGGCAGTTGGAGTCAAGTCTGCCATCTGTAAGACAGGTCAAGACTAGAGGTGTAGATTTGGAGTACACAGCCTGGTGCAATCATTAACATCATAAGAGCAGATGAAATTGCCTGGGGAGAGTGCCCAGGGTGAAAATGAAATGGTGCCTGGCCTAGACCAAGAAGCGAGGGGTGAAGGCGATGCCAGGGAGAAGGCTGGACAGAATCAGAAGTGCTCAGGATCCCAAAAGGGAAGGAGGCCAGTGGGACCAATAGTGTCAATTTCTGCAAAGAAGTCTTGAAAGACAAAGAAGAGCACCATCTGGAATGCCAGAGAGAGCTCATTGGTGGCCTGAGGGAGGAACATTTTGGCAGACTTAGTGAGGATGGAGCCAAAGTGCGGCCGTCGTGGCCAAGACAGTTCTTGATCCTGTTGCAGAAAAGTCCCTTCTGTGCTTGGTGGAAAAATACTTTTTCACCCTGTTCCTGACACTGTTGCATTAAGGCATAGTAAGTAACATTTTCACCTTCCTCATCTATAGGAATAGTCGTCTGGGCTTTGTCTTGATGCCAGGAGGTCTTAGCTAATTTTTCCTAAATTCTTATCAGGTACATAATGTGGACATATTTAGAGAGAAACAAATTATCTGTGTGTATTGAATATCTTAACTCTTAGGGGGCCTAGAATTCATGGTGAAGAAGTTTCTATTTTGGCAAAAAAGCAGTACTTAAAAATAATGTTGCTTTCTCTTTTACTGTTTTGGTATAATTTCTATACTGCTTGATTATATATTCAATACATAATGGAATTTTAGTTTCATACAGTATTTACTCTGGAAGTGAATTAAAGTGACTTTTTTAAAACAAAAGTTTGCTGGATTCACAATTGAATTAAATCTTTAAATTTGTAAATTAGTGCAGTCAGTGAAATAACTGTCTCCTTCATAGCTATCCAAATCTTTCTGGTTAATTGGTTCTGTTTTCCAGATATCAGCACAATCTTAGGCTAATAAACAGAACTCCAAGTAGTTGTTTTTTTTGTGTTTTGGTTGTTTTTTTGGTCGTGTTTTGGGGTTTATTTTTATTATTTGTCCATTTAAATTATAAAATTCTGGATCTGAGTGTCTCCTTCAGAGGATGCCTTATTAAGTGCTACCTATTCATAATATGTTTCAACGTAGACTAACCAATGCAATAATGAAGAGTGTTTGGTAAAGCAATAGGAAACTTTGCAGTAACTACAACAAATATACGTCATCATGCTCTTTGTGGAGATGACACACTGGAAATTTCAGGTGGTGCTTATTTTTGAATGTATGCTCTATTTAATGTGTCCCTAAGTTCTCAGTCTCCAAAATAAATCTAGCTTGGGTAGCACCCCCCTCTCCCATCCACTATACAAAACACGGGCTGTTACAAATCCCAAGCAATGAAGTATATAGTCGCTTCAGCTCTCTCTTGGCATCTAAAGCTAAGGAACTAGTATTCAAAGAGGTGATGTATTTTAATCCTAATAAGCACCTAAGAATTCATTGAGTGAAAAGTTAAGGTTAGCAATCAACCTTGGCAAACTGATGCTTATAAATTATATCAATGTGAAATTGTGTTTTAGGTGAGAAACAAGAGTGGGTGTTGAGAGGGGGGTAATAAACCATCAAACTGCAAATGGGACATTTCATCACACCACTGTTCTCATTGGACATTATTCACAAGCAGACTTTTGATTTATTTTTCTCACTGGGTCTGTAAATCTTTCTTGGAGTGCAGATTACATGAGTAGTTAAGTTCCATGTGCCAGGAGATGGCTTGGTTCATCCCTTAGACTTTGACTTTATTAAGAATAGCAACAACAAAGTGGAACAAAGCAAGTTTCAGAGAATCTCAAAATGAAAAACAAGTTTATTTTAGATGCTATTTTTTGTGTTTTATGTGTATTTCCTTTTTTTATGGAATGATCTTCTCTGTGGTAATTTGTTCCATCATGATGCTTTGAGAAATGTAGAAACTGGCAATTGAAAAGATCAGACGTCTCTGTTGGTTCATCCTTCTCCTGGGATAGGGTGACTTCTGCTTGCCATCGTGTTGTGGATCTTGTGCTTCTGTCATGCTTTCCTTTAAGCTAAATATGCTTCTGGAACTCTCTAGTAGCCTAACCTTGGTCTGTTAACTAGTTGCGTCATTTGGCTGGGTGAGTACCAAGGAGACCAAGTCTTGGATTTAATAATGACAAAAATCATCCTATCTCTCACATATGTACATATCGCTGTAGAGTCCATCAGGTGTCTTATAGTTTAATACCACAGATTATACCTTTAGGCTGAGTCGGCCAAGTCCTTGCTGTGAGTCGTGAAGGAGAGCCAGATGCAAGACCAGAGAGCTGAGGCTTCTGGGCCCAGCAGGAACCACAGGGATGATCTGGGACACTTTCCTCACCTTACAGATGACAAACTGAGGCCCATGGAGGTCGAGTCCCTGTTCATGGTCATGCAGCCTGTTAGAGTTGGTGCTGGATGGCCTCCCTTTCTGTCCAACACTCTTCCTGGTGCAGGGTGCATGGGCATATCAGCAAATATCCCACATCGTTGTTGCCAACAAGCGAAACCACACCAATTTAGGGTTCATGTTCTACATGTTCCCAACAGTCTGTTTTCCTATTCCCAAAGCCAATGACATTTGTCAGTCCCACTCACCTCACGGTGATGCTCAGATATTCCTTCCACATTCATGCACAGGGCATTGCTGTGTGCCACACATGGAGCGACGGGTGCAGGAACAAAAATCAGATTGTCTACCCATTCATAAAAATTTTTTCAAAATAGTGTTTGGCCACCATACCACCTGTAGCATAAGGAAGCTGGTTGATAAGGTAATTCCCTTAGATTCAGACGTCATAATAACCAGCTGAGGAACCAGAGAGACCCATGCTAGGGTTAGAGGTGACCTTATGTCACAAATTCCATGGCTGGATGCCAGAGTGATACAGGGAAACTCAGAACGTGGTCACCAGTGGGCCTTCTGGCGGGCCTAGGGAGATTGGATCATCTCATTACATCATTTTTAATTATTACCTCTTGACCTCACTCACTCACTTTTTCTCACCACATCATGTACTGATTTTAATTGGTCAGTAGCCGAAGTTACAAGCTTACTCGAACTTTCCAACATAGAGCATGAAAACTTTGGCTACTGCGAAGTCCACGGTTTTGGATGGCAAACTCTGGCAAAGACTCCAAAGGCGGCAGAGAGGAGAGAGCAGCTTGTTCAACAGAATAACCTCATTTTTAAGGCCTGAATGCCAAGCTAATTTGTTAAAATTACTACACTCAGTTCTCAGTTATCCATTTGAAGGATTATTTACGTTGTGGATTTTCAGTGATCACCACGTCCCGGCAAATCAAAGCAGGGAGCAGGGTCCGATGCGAGATCAGTAATTGTGTATAAAGTGGAATTCAGAAAGCTACTAGTAACTTGGGTTAATTCAGGGAAGGCCTTTTGAAATTATTAAAGAAATTAAAGTTATAACTTTGTTTTTTTCAAAGAAGGACTATTTGATTCCAACGGAATGTTATTGTGCTAGTTATTTAACTCTTCTGGGCCTCAGGTTTTCCCTGTAAATAACAAGGGTAGACCACGAAGAAATGTAAGGTCTCCTCCAGTGCCAACATCCTACAAGCATAGAACTGTTGCTCTAAAATACCTACAGTAACTGGTAATGAGCTAGCCGGGTACTCCCGACTGCTCAGCTTACTTTACTAAATAAACACACAGTCACGATTTACAGTTGACAAGAGCGCCAGCCCAAATCTATTCTCCCTGACTTAGAGTTACACTGTTTATAAAAAAAAGATAATGTCTACAGTGCTTAAAAGCATATAATCTTAGGGTCTTTAAATGTTGAAAGAATCTTTGATTTTCATCCCTACCCTTGTTAACGGTTGAGTTTGTTCCCTTACCTAGGTGCCATCTCCACTTGCTTAAGGAACTGCTCACTTATGGATAAGTACAAATGCTGAAGGGTCCGGTGCCATCAAATAGGCACACATTCCAAATTCATGAAGTCCTGAATCTATGGGGTTCGAGTACATGATGCTTTTGAGTTTTTCTGTTGCTTATATTATTTTTATCAGCGTATCTCCTCTTATCCAAAAGAGGTGAGTGTTATTGCAAAAAAGGAAGCTGTGTGTGTGTGAGTGTGTGTGTCTGTGTGTGGTGTTTTATCTAAAAGAAGCCACCTGGCATGTGATTTCTTCCCTCCTCATGTACCACCTCCAAACATGTCAGATTTTCTGTGATCCTTTATCTCAGATGCCCTGACTATAAAATGGGATAATCTTATCTTTCCTACTTCACAACAAGTAGTGGAGGCAAATGAGATAATAAATATGAACATCCTTTGAACTCTTAAGGAGAGAGAGAGAGAGCTTTTAAATACAGACTTAAAAAAATTGTCTTGTAGAGTCAGATAATTCCAGTGGAACACTTTGTAGATAATCAATAATGTCCACACTGCTACATGTGAGCTCACATTTCCCCACATATTGGCCTTTGTCCCCATGGCCCAAATGTATCACAAAATCTCTAATATCCATATCCTGACAAAGCTCTTCTTCTGACTGCCGTGCTGCCCACAGGGTCTGGGAAGCCAGGTCTAAACCATATCTGGGTGGCAGGACCCTCCTCTACTATTTAAAGGTGTTTTCTGTTCCTCCAGGGTTTGGTGGTGGGTTTATATATTTCCTTTTAGTTATTCTGGGGTTCCTTTTATTGTTCCATTTTATTTCTACATTCAGGAACATGAAAGTATTTATTGGAGTGACTTTATTTTAAAAACCAACTGATAAATAGTGCTGAATGAGCATCATTCAGATTTCAAAGGAAGGAATCAAATAGTCCTTTGGGGGGAAAAAAAGTCATAACTTTAATCTCTTAAATAATTTCAAAAGGCCTTCCCTGAATTAATCCAAGTTACTAGCAGTTTTCTGAATTCTACTCCATACACAATTACTGATCTTGCATCGGCCCCTGCTGCCTGCCTTGATTGGCCAAGACTTGGTGACCGTTGAAAAATAAACTTCATTAATTTAAAAAAATTATATTAAATCCACATTTTTTAGGGTTCTAGGGACAGTAATTCCTTACTTGAACTGGCCAGGGTTAGGTATTCAGGTTGTGGCCATAAAAGAAAGCCTAGCAAAGGGGGCCACACGTCCTTGTCCTTGACACCAGTCCATTGGGTCGGCCACCCCCAACTGTATACACTTCAGTTTCACAGAAAAGGGTAAGAGCTTGCCGCGGGTACGTAAGCTCTTAAGAGTTGAGGCTGTTTTCATCTGGCCACGTAATTTGGAAGAAGAAATGAGTCTCAGTTCTGGAATGTAGTGATGAAGGTAAAAATGAAGAAGAAAAATATTTCTAAATCTGTGATCTCTCCTACGCACATGAACAGTATTCCTTCATTTTTGGTTGCCCAGCATCAGCTTTTTAATAGGGCATTTATTAATTTGAACAACATCTTCTTAAAAACTTTCTTGCACAATTTGCAAACTGCTTTGTTTATTGTTTTCTTGAAGACCAGTCCTCTTGTTTTTGGCATTGCCTGATACCACTGGACTTCGGTCCAGCACTTCATCGCGGAGCCGTGACGCAGGGAGAAACCCGATATAGAAGCACCTGCAGAGAGTGACACTCGGTGGCCTCTGCCAGGCTGGGTCTGAGTAAATCCTTAAGAGCAAGCCCAGGTGAACAGGAAATCATTTCCTTCTGGTCAACACAGAGCTCTGAGATCCTCGGTGATCAAATGCTGAGGCCCAGGACAATGGGGTGCTGCCAAGTCATGGCTCATCCACAGGTTTGGCATCACCTGTGACCTCAGGGGCTTTTGTGAAATAGTGCAGGGACTGGGAAAGTCTGTCTGGATAATAGAGCAGTGTCAGAGGAAAATCTTCCCACCATGTTTTCCTCCCAGTCTGGGAGATGTGTGCCAAACTGGGCTGGGTGGGAAGCTCAAGTGGCTTGTAGAAAGAATGCAGCGTGAACATAGGTGCCTTCTGTGTCTCTGTGAGGTTTGCGGAGAACTTAGGCATGAGGGTGCCTCTCATGAGTTAGTGGGTTTCTGGGCCACAGTGGACATAGCAGATGTTGTTTTTGTTGGCGCAAAGCAACAGCCTGGCTGGTATCAAGCAATATGGGGGGGTGCAGATGGTTTGATACTACAATTGAGGTACAAAGTAGACTCGCTCTAGGACGGGGAGACATAGGCACTGCCCTCAAATCTGTACAAGGCCCTTTCTTCCAGGGAGATATGGAGTGCCCTTAACCAGACAGATCTAGAGGGTAAATTCCCAATCAGCTTCCTGAACACATGGGACTTGCCAACAGGCCATTTAGGAGGCATTTGGTGGGACGCTTAAAGGATCTGAGGCTTGGATGAGAACCTTGTGTGAGCTAATTAATTTGCTACTTAATTCAGTTCATCTCTTTGTGTCCATTATTTAAAAAAAACCCTCTATTTTTACATATGTTTTTAGATTTAAGAGAGAAGTATGATTGATTATATAATTGAGCCCAATGAGAAGAATGTCTCATTTAACGTTTTCATTCACTCAGTTGGTAAAGATTGAGTACCTCTGCGTTCTCAGCACCAGGTATACAACGGTGAATCAAATAGGTTTGTCCCTGTCCTCCTGTGGACTGGTGAGTCAAATGATGGAGCACCATGCAGAGACTGAGGATGGTCCAGGTGGTCATTCTTTCTTGATCTCTGTTTCCCAGAGCTTGTAATATTCACAGATCAGGGGCTTCTCATAAGGCAGTCAGAATTAATGGAAGAGGTGTAGCGTTCAGCATGACACTGGGTTTGTGGCACACTTGAGTTAGGAGAACACTATTTGATAAGTTTGCATTAGACCCCATCGGGGGATGGGGGGAAGGACAGGAAAGTCACGTTTTCAAAAATTTTTTTTTTATTTCAGCATATTATGGGGGTACAAATGTTTAGGTTATGTATCTTGCCTTTGCCCCACCCAAGTCAGAGTGTCCATCCCCCAGACAGTGTGTACCGCACCTGTTAGGTGTGAATATACCCATCCCCTCCTCCGCCCTCCCATCTGCCTGACACCTGATGAATGTTATTACTGTATGTGCACATAAGTGTTGATCAGTTAAAACCAATCTGATGGTGAATACATGCAGTGCTTGTTTTGGAAAGTCACTTGACTAGCAGGGAAGGGTGCCACCATCAACAACAACTTGTGCTCCTTCTGAGCAGCTTGCTGAAAGGAGAGGGAGGTGGCAAACTTCTCCTTTGATTGTCACCTGACAATGGGGAGTCATCATGGTTTCTTCATCCCAGAGGGACATTCTCAGGCAATGCCCTCTTTCCAGATGGTGACGCTGAGCAGGTCTGGGCCCACCTGGCATTCCGGCTTAGAGCACGTCACGTGTGCTGTAACAGCGTGTGGACCAGTCACCTCTTCGTTCAACAAGTACTCATAGAAAACTTGCTTCATGCAAGGCTGGGATACAGCAGAAGCTGAGAGAGATGTGGTTGCTACACGAATGAACCTTCCATTCAAAGGAGGGAGAGAGACTAAAAACAAGTAAACAGAATAAAGAGAAAATTGCTTCCAGCTGTGACAGGTGCTGGGAAGGACACCTCTACAGGAAGACAACAGATTTGGGATGAGGTTGGCCAGGGCAGGTTCCTGCCCCAAGGAGGTGTGGAGAGAACTGAAGGATGGAAGGAGCTGTGTGTTCAGGAGCTGTGGAAGAGCAACATAGGCAGCGGGAGCGGCCCGTGCAGACACCCCAGGCAGAGGCCCCACTGGCTCACACGTGGGGGGATCAGTCAGGTGAGACAGACGGGGAGGGAGGTGGTGGCCGGATCATCCAGGGCTTTGGCTTTCTTGGAAAGGAGTTTGGATTTGGTCCAACTTGAAGCCATAGAAGGGTTCGAACACAGTTGTGATGTAATGCTAGACACTACCACCAGATTAACGATCTCTGTGGGTTACGGTACTACCCAAGAATCTTATGGGACTCCCCACGGCCTTCCCACTGGCATTCAGTGTCCTTCAGCTTGTCTTATTTTTCATTTCTTCCCTATCCTGAAAACTAAGCTCCAACCTAATGTCAACCTTATTCCCTACACTATAGGCCTTTTCCATGCCATTATGTTCGCCTACAGAAAACTCACCGCCTTGC
>RJWJ010019778.1:0-29859 GCA_004363605.1 Indri indri | reverse complement strand
TAATCCTAGCACTCTGTAGCACTCTGGGAGGCCGAGGCGGGTGGATTGCTCAAGGTCAGGAGTTCGAGACCAGCCTGAGTAAGAGCGAGACCCCGTCTCTACTAAAAATGGAAAGAAATTATCTGGACAACTAAAAAATATATATATAGAAAAAATTAGCCGGTGTGGTGGCACATGCCTGTAGTCCCAGCTACTTGGGAGGCTGAGGCAGGAGGATCGCTTGAGCCCAGGAGTTTGAAGTTGCTGTGAGCTAGGCTGACGCCAGGGCACTCTAGCCAGGGCAACAGAACCAGACTCTGTCTTAAAATAAATAAATAAAAATAAAGAACACAGTTACAAGGTAGAAAACCAGCTACTAAAGCTTAAACAAGTTGTTAATAAATGAACTGGTACTTAAGTTCATTAAGCCATATCTCTGTTAGCAGTGAGGCATCTTTCTCCTCGGTTGATTATCTAATACATTTCACCCACATAACACTTGTGTCAAAGATACCTCTAACATGAAGATCCTAGGTATAGGTAGAATCTAAATGTAGAATTGCAAAAAAATAATTGTAGCCTTTGCAGCACATGGCTATAATGTACTAAAGGGAAGAAAATGTTTTTTTATTACATCACTATTAATAATAACCAGGCAATATTATTATTATTTTTGGCCAATCAGTATAGGGGGACACGCTACCAAAAATTGAGTTTGCAGGGATTTTTCCTCATTCTTTAAACAGAGAACTTCTAGATGCCCCTGTAAATGCAGAAAGCGATTTTGACCTTGAAGCAGATCTTCCTTGCTGGAGTAAAATTTACCTGAGTTTTGCCATTAGAATGGCCAGCAGCTAGTAATTCCCTGCTGTAGAGTTACGTAGACTCCCTGCTGTTGCTGGTACCAGAGCTTTAAGCACCGTGCTCTGGAGGCTGACACCTTTTTTACCCCTCAAACTGTGTAGGACAAACATCCCAGGTCCAATTCTTACGTGTTACTATCATTAACATTTGATCTCTTCCCCTGTGGTTTACTGATCTTGTGCCTTCCATAAACCATCTTAACCACAAACTTTTGGAACACACTAGTTCAGATACTAACAGGGGAAACCAGAAACTTTCTCCCTGATTTGGGAGTTATCAAGGCCAAGCCTCTGCCACTGCAGTAGTGATACTGTACCTCCTCCCACCAATGTAGGAGCAATTATATCGTCTTTAAATGCGTGGCCATATCCTGACCTTAGGGTCCCCAAGAATGAGGTCTTTGTACCTCCCAGGTTCATAGACCTCTCACTGGTGTTGGGTTGCTTTTCTTTTTCACTGTCAGACATGGATGATTAACATGTCTGTTATGTGAAGTCATTCTTAAAAAATATTTATTGTCACTGCATAAACTTATGTATAAGAAAATACTCTCTAATATAGAAGTTTTCTATAACTTAATATATAAACTTCCATGAAAGAGTATTTTATAGTAGTTTACATATAATTTTATATATAAATTTATGTTTATATGTAAGTTTTACAAACTTATAAATGAGAGTATTTTATAGTGGTCATATATATATCAAATAATTTTACATATAAATTTACTTCTATATGAGAGTATTTCTTATAAAGAAGTTCACATGGTGACAATAAATACTGTATATAAACGCCTATATAAGACAGCCTTTGTCTGACTCCACCCTTAACCAGCCCTTTGCCGCCTTCGGTCACGTCTCCACATTCTCTGAAGCCGGGGGCCGGTAGCTGGCGTTTCACCCTCCTGCCCCTCGCTCCCGTCTGCCTTTCCTGCGGCTGGGATTTCCCTCCTGTGTCTCAGGAAACGTCACTCCCTTGATGATCCCCTCTTTCTCTTCCACCTTTCCTTCGTAACTACGCTTCTTCAGCGTCTGAGCAGAGTGGTCCGCCCTCAGTTTCCACTCACGCACTTCTCTCTCCGCAGCCCTCAATCCAGCGTCATCTGTCATCCTTCCGACTACTCCGCTGACTTTGCTCTCAGCGGGGTCTTTCCTTGTCACTGTGGCTGACTCTTCGGCAAGAGTCTCACTGTACTCATTCATCCTTCCTTTGGGAACGTTACCTGCCCTCGGCTTCTGTGAGTCCACCGCCCAGCCTCTTTGGTGACAGCTGCCTAGGCTCCTTCGCAAGCCTGTCTGCTTGTGTTGTCACGACAGCCCCCTACTGTTTGTGCTCCTCGGGAGCATCTCCTAGTCCTTTTCCTCTTCGCACCGGACACACACGGGCCAGGCGATCTCAGCCACCTGTGTGACTGTGATGCCATCAAGTAGAGTCGCCTCCTCTGAGTCCCACACCAGGAAGTCACTATTGACCATTCTCTCCTCTGTGAA
Source organism: Indri indri (assembly GCA_004363605.1). Taxonomy (NCBI): domain Eukaryota; kingdom Metazoa; phylum Chordata; class Mammalia; order Primates; family Indriidae; genus Indri; species Indri indri. The sequence continues at coordinate 27,526 of RJWJ010019778.1, read as the reverse complement.
ATACTCCCTTTTATTGCCATCCCTGATTCCAGAATGTCTTGGTTTTCCTCCTGTTTTCTTTGGCAAATGTTTCTCAGACTTCTGAAATCTGTCGCTCTCCTCCTTCGGAGACTTCAGCTATTTGAATTCAGTGTGAATTACAAATCCGGCGATTCCTGGCCCCACTGTGCACTAGCCCCGGCCGCCCTCATCTTGCTCTTCTTCCATTTCTTCAAACACCCTCTCCTGTTATCCTGTGCTCCTGGGCAAAAACCATGTAACTGTATGACCTGAAGCTAATTCTGATTTATGGACTCCAACCTCTGCTGGTCCGAGTCCTTCCAGGTATCCATCACTCCTCAGATCCTGCAGTTCCACCGCCACGACCCTTTCTCCTGCCGGCTGACTTTGCCGCCTCTTCCACGGGGAAAAAAAAAAATGCGCCTATCACGCTAGAACTTCCTGAGCCTCTTCCTCAACGCTTAGAAATTTACCCCCGTAGGAACCTATACTTTCTTCTTTATTCTCTTTTTCAGGGGAAGAAATGTGCTTCTACCTCTTTCAGCCCGATCCAGTTTCTTCCCAACTCTTCAGAAATGTGTTTTAACTTCTCTGTTGCTATTGGCTTTTATCTCAAGCGGTTCTCATCCAGTGTTATACCTTTATACTCCTTGGGGAAAAAAGCAGCCCCTTGACCCCACATTTCCTTCTAGCTGCTGACCTAACTCTGCTTCTCTTCAGATTCAAGCTTCTCGGAAGAGTAGCCTATAATTGGCTATCCCTACTTCCTTACCCCGGTTTGATGACTCAACCCACTGCAAATAGCTTCTGTTCCTTGATGCAAAAGTTCTCGCTAAGGTTACCAATAAGCTTCACGTTTGCCAAAAGCAAAGGATAATTTTTTATCTTTATCTTGCTTTATACCTTTGTGGTATTAGACACTGCTGACCACCCCACCATGGAACTTTTTTCTTCCTTCAGTTTATATGACCTTACTTTTTCCTGGAGCTTCTCGCTTTTTAGCTTTTTCCTTTGTAGCCTCCTTGGGAGCTCTTCTTTTCTCATTTATTCATTCAACATATATTTATTGAGCCAGACCCTGGAGTGAGTAGGATATAATCCCTGCCCTCATGGAGTTTACAGACTACAAGGAAAGAGAGAGAGTCAGCTACACAAATCACTATAAATATTTACACATTCTGGTAAGTGCTGTGAGAGCAAGTGCATTAGGGGTCTGATCCAGTCTTTTTTTTTTTTTTTTTTTTTTTTTGAGACACAGTCTCCCTCTGTCACCCTGGCTGTAATGCAGTGGTTCAATCATAGCTCAGCTTTGAACTCCTGAGCTCAGGTGATCTTCCCACCTCTACCTCCAGAGTAGCTGGGACTACAGGCACACACCACTATGCCTGGTTAATTTTTGTTATTTTTGCAGAGACAGGGTCTCGTTATATTGCCCAGGCTTGTCTCAAACTTCTGGCCTCAAGCAGTTGTCCTGCCTCGGCCTCCCAGAGTACTGGGATTACATGCGTGAGCCACCACGCCCAACCTAATCTAGTCTTTTTTTTTTTTTTTTTGAGACAGGGTCTCACTCTGTCACCCATGCTAGAGTGCAGTGGCGTCATCATAGCTCACTGCAACCTCCAACTCCTGGGCTCAAGAGATCCTCCTGCCTCAGCCTCCCAAGAAGCTGGGACTACAGGCGCTCACCATGACACCTAGCTAATTTTTCAATTTTTTGTAGAGAGTAGATCTCACTCTTGTTAAAGCTGGTCTCAAACTCCTGGCTTCAAGCAATCCTCGGCCTCAGCCTCCCAAAGTGCTAGGATTACAGGCATGAGCCACCACACCCAGTCCTGATCTAGTCTTAATGGTAAAGAACACTTGACGTGTGAAGCCAGCGTAGGAGTCATCCATCATACTGTACTACCTTTGCTACTTTTTTGGGATATGAGATTTTGGTGAATGAATGCATATTCATCTCAGTCATACTCTTAATTATTTAATAATTGTCAGTCACATACCCTTTTACGATCTGCCGTTTCTAAGGGGAGGTATTTTTAGCTTTTTAATATACAGCCTCCTTCTCAGTCCCCTATTAGTTATGTAGAGACTTGGGCTTAAATACATTTTTGTAAATCTTCAGTTCAATTATGCCTTAGTTGAGTAGCAGCAGCTAGAATTCTACAGAATTCCAGGTGCCCCATCTCTTCGAAACTGAATTCCACCCGGTTTTGTTAAAAACTGGATTTCCCCATGTGGCTATCTAAATTTAGATCTCATGTGTTAGAGCAGGCAGCCTACTACAAGCACATCTATGAACACTCCTTTCTGATATGCCATATTGTTGAAGAGGTGTGGACAGAGTACACAGTTGGTTTGAGTCTGGCCTCCATCATTTCATAGTTTTGACAGTTATCTAAATGCAGTGCTCAAAGAAGCAAAACTAGTAACCCAACACTGAAACACAGGCAGTCTGACCAGGATTGGGAGTCTAACCTGTGCAATAGTCCACTGTCTTGTAAACGGCCACTGTCAATGGTGAGGAAGCAGTTCTCCTTCAGTGTGCTTCCCTGGCCATTCTAGAGCACAGGAAGCAGCAAGCCTTGGAGTGAGGAAAGTGCCTAATCTGGGTTGGTCAGGGATGATCTAAGGCCGTGCATCTCAACCGGGGGCAGTTTTGCCTTCCACCCCAGCCCCAGGTACATTCAGCATGTAGGCCATTTATTTATGCAACACATTTGGAACACCTACCATGCGCCACGTGCCAGGGTTAACCTTCCAGTTTGGTCCTTGCCCTCAAGGAGATTATAATCCAGTCTGCACTGGTGATCCTCCAATTTTACCATGCATCAGAATCACTTGGAGGCTTGTTAAAAAAAAAAAAAGAAAAAAAAAAAAAAACATTTCTAGGCCCCAACCTGAGAGTTTCTGATTCAATTGGTCTGGGGGGTGGGGGTGGAGGGGCAAGAATTCACATTTCTAACAAGTGCCCAGGTGGTGCTAATGAACCCTGTCCCAGTTCACACTTGAAAACCATTGTCCTCCTGGAATAAAGAAAAGTAAGCTCCAGTAGTTTTGAAGTCAACATTTGCAATATTTGTGGGATACTGGAGAGATTTGATTGTATCTGTCAAAGTGTTTTTGGGGGAAAAGGGAGATTTCATAGCCCATGGCCATTAGACGCAGACTTGGTGTTTCACTAATAACTAGTATTATTGCTGAAAGCCCAGCCATTTTAATTCATATTTCTCTAAAGCCAGCAAGACTGAACATTTTGTCATCTTTAAAAAAATTTTATCTACTTTTTACATGAATTATGTTTTCAATTATTTTTTAAAAAATTTTTCTCCTGAGGTCTCGGTGAGCAAATGGTTTTAAACTCTATAATTTTGGCTAAGAACGAGATGCAAGATATAGACACTGGTTCTTAAAATTCAGCACTGTTCACTTTTGCCAAGTGAACATAAACTGAATTGCATCAAATTATGGAGAACAGAGTGTCTAGAATGTTGTTTAATTTTTTTATTTTTACCTTTCCATTGAAAAATGTAATCAGGCAATCAAGGTAGCAAGTCTCAAGATAGCAAGGGGTAAATTTCTAGACTACCACAAGTCCGAATTGACAAGAAAAGCTTTCTGTTCCATATTTGCCTGGGAAGGCTCCAAGGGAAACACAAGAAACAGCAACTCAAATCCTGTTCTCTTCATTATCCTTTTTTTAATAGCTCTTGCATAGGCTCAGTTTTTGGAAGTTGTATGATGCTAATTTAGGTATATATGTCATTACAATTTTAGCATGGATCCTTCTCAGGCATACACAAGATATGCCAGACATGTGAAAAAGGAGGGAGCCGAGCGCAGGAACCTCAGGGGCACTGCAGAGCTGTTCTAGAATCAAAGACCACGGTAACACATACTGAATTGACAGACCTGAGGTTCAGATCCATCCTGTTCCATGTCTCTCTCACTCCCCCACATCCCCTGCTCTTTCCGTTAACTTTATTCTATATAAATGCCTAGGTTAGAACCAGAACTGTTAGGTACAAGGCTAAAAAGGGGCAAAGTTGGACTGGGTTTAAGAAAGAATCAGGTAATAATTAGCTTTGTCATGGTTAAGGACATCATTTGTCTTGGCCTAGAGAGGTGTTTTTGCAAAAGCTGGTTGCTGGTGAAGTAGGATGGGTGCTTAGGGGATTGGGTTAGATAACCCCCAAAGTCCTTTTATCTCCAAGGTGAATTGATAAATCTAGCATCTTTTGATCAACATTTATCGGAGCCCAGCTATGGGGAGAGCACCGTGCTAGGCACTGGGCACACAAAGAGCCAAGGAGCATGGTCTTGGCCCTAAGAGGCTTGCTCCCTACTTGAGACCAGACACACAGACAGACATGCATATATACATACATAAAAGGCTGGGCACGGTGGCTCACACCTGTAATCCTAGCACTCTGGGAGGCCAAGGCGGGAGGACCCTTTGAGGTCAGGTGTTCAAGACCAGCCTGAGCAAGAGTGAGACCCTCATCTCTACTAAAAATAGAAAAAATTAGCTGGGCACAGTGGTGCATGCCTGTAGTCCCAGCTACTCCGAAGGCTGAGGCAGGAGGAGCACTTGAGCCCAGGAGTTTGAGGTTGCCGTGAGCTACCATGATGCCACTGCATTCTAGCCGGGGTGACAGAGAGAGACGCTGTCTCAAAAATAAATACATAAATAAGCAGAGGAACACAGGTGAAGCATTGTTGTTTTTAGCCCTGGAACTGGTATATATTATCATTATGATTATGTGTAGCGTCGAATTCTTATCAATTACATGATTTATACTGATGTGCAACACCCAAGAAACTTAATAGGATTGAGGGACAACTTATTTCCATTAAAACTCTACTTTGTATAAAATAAAGATGAAAACATGGGAAAGGAACCATAAAAAAATGTGGAATTCAGTGCAAATTATATTAGACAACAAAAACATACTATACAATTATTACTCTTTAATTTGTTGTGTAAGTAAATTAAGTTAATTTCAGTGTCTTAAGGATACAGTAACTTGTTTTAATGAATTCTCTCTTTGAAGAGACGCTGGTGTCTCCTGCTTATTGACTGACAACCATGGCGCCAGCTTCTGAAAGCTGCTTTTTCTGAGGTCTGCAGCTGTTTGACGCTTCTCCCACTGAGAAAGTAGAACTTTTCTTTTGAATAATTCCCATTTCCCACTAACTATGTAAGTAACTTGGTGTATCCTGTTAAGATCCATACAGATTAATGTTTCAAGCATAATAATCCTTATACATTCCCTTTTGATTATAGAGATTATGGTAAGTAATAGAAGTTTTTGAATAAAGACTGCTTTTGAGGTTGCAAAGCTTTGAAAATCTTAGGTATAAATAAAACAGCATATTCTGATAAATTATTGATATCTAAACTAGTTTTCTTGACTTTCTTACTCAAGGGTTGAGAATTTCTTCCTGAAATTTAGATTGAATATGTTATAGAAAGGTGGTTTATCTTTTCCTAAATTTAAGATGATTATTTTAAAAAATAATTCTGGGCATTGTTTAGTCTATGTATTAACGTAGTATTCAGTGCATTAGTTAGAACTTTGGTGCTAATAAAGGCAACCAAAATCAGCCATTGCGAAAGAGGGATGTAGGTAGAAGAACGCAGCTAGGCCTCAACCAGGGAACGGACCCCGGAACTGGAAGCCGTTGAAACTCCTAGAAGTCCTTTGTCTTTGTGCCCTCTGTCTCTTGTCTCTGCTGCTTCACGAAGTTCTACGCTTGAGTTTTGCTTCTTTCTGGAGACAGATTTTTGTGCTTCTTCATCCATGTGCCAAGATATGGCCCCTCCACAGATCTCGGGTATACGTTTCATAGCTAAAGCCATATGACAGATAACTGCATATTCTTCTCAAGAGAAAGAATCTATTCATAGTGCAATCAGCTATGGCGAGAGGGGGCAGATCACAAAACCTAGTAAAGATGTGAGCACATGAACCCACCCCCAGGAATCTGAGGGGAGGGGCAGTCAATTTTAAGAGAAACGGGAAGGGCGAGGATGGCTCCTACGCTGGACAGACCCAACGTGGTTTATTACAGTTAGTCATTACTCTAGGAATTTATATATATCCTGTGTGTGTGTGTGTACTGTAAATATGTATATGTCTAGAAAGAGAATTTCTAATTACCATAATCCTGCAAAGTAAGTATTATCCTCATTATAAAGTGAGAAAAGTGAGGCTGAGAGACACTAAATTACCTGCCCAAGGTCATGGATAGTGAATGACCAAACTTGGATTCAAATTCAGGTCTGTCTGGCTCCCAAGCCCATGGTCTTTTTACATTACTACACTGTCTTAGTCTGGGCTCTCCTGAAAGCAAAGCCTGTACCAGAGACTTGGATGTAGGGAATTTATTTGGGAATGTGACACCAAGGAACAGTCTGTGAGGGACAGAAGAATTTGGCCCCAGGAAGGAGGGAAAGCCAATCCAAGGATCTTTTTCAAACTGGCAGCCATTACAAATATCTGCTACTTAATCCTGTGGGAGCTTCTGAGGAACCTTATAAAATGTATCTCAGAATTGGCCACCCTTGGCCGGGCGCGGTGGCTCACGCCTGTAATCCTAGCTCTCTGGGAGGCCGAGGCGGGCAGATTGTTTGAGCTCAGGAGTTCGAAACCAGCCTGAGCAAGAGCGAGACCCCGTCTCTACTAAAAATAGAAAGAAAATAATTGGACAACTAAAAATATATAGAAAAAATTAGCCGGGCATGGTGACGCATGCCTGTAGTCCCAGCTACTTGGGAGGCTGAGGCAGGAGGATTGCTTGAGCCCAGGAGTTTGAGGTTGCTGTGAGCTAGGCTGACGCCACAGCACTCTAGCCTGGGCAACACAGTGAGACTCTGTCTCAAAAAAAAAAAAAAAAAAGGCCACCCTGGGATCAAAATGAGGAAAGCATTTTTCTGTGAGTTCCTGCCCCTCAGTGGTCAAGGGTGACCTTACAAGGCCCTCACTAACCCTCTCTCCCACAGTTTCCAGATTGTATGTACCTGAGTGCCAGGTGGTTCCCAGGGGAATCCTATGTCACAGCACTGACATAGCCTTGAGGCCAGAAACAAGTTACATGGCACAGGCCAAAGCAAGATGCCGTCAGGGTGCATGTGCACAATGCTAGTGGAAGCCTACACAGGACTGGGCACCACAGCAGTGTTTGAAGTAAGAGGTGAAGTTAAAAACACATGAGGTACTGCCCAGAATGTTCTGAGACACACATCAGCCAATCATAATGAGAGTAGAATGAGAATCTTGAATATCACCATTCATTCATTCATCTATCTATTCAGTCATCATCTAGTGCCAAGCAGTATATAATCCTACAAATTAGGAATTAAAATGAGTCTAGTTGAGTTTCGGATACTACAGAAAAGAAAACAGACAATGCGATGGTGTGTTATAAGTGCTTCAATAGAAGTATACTGAAGGTACTAAACTTGCAGAAGAGAGACAACCAATGCGTTTTGTGTGTGTGTGTGTGTGTGTGTGTGTGTGTGTGTGTGTCTATCTATGTATGTGTTAAAAGGTCATGTCATTTTCCCAGAGTTTAGTCTTGAGAGAGAAATAAAAGCTAGTTGGGGAGAAATGTGAATATCAACTCCATCTTCAAATTAAATTTTAGTATTCAATTTCCTGAGCGTGATCATTGCATTGTGGTTATGTAAGAGAACGTCCTATTTTTAGGAGTTACGTGCTGAAGAACATGAGAGTAAAGTGTAAGTCTGCAACTTCCTCTCACGTGACCAGCAAGGTACATATGTGTGTGTGGCGGGAAAGAGCAAGTAAGCACAATGTGGCAAAATACTAACAAACGGTGAATGTAAGTGACGGGCATGTGAGTGTTTGTTGTACTAATCTTACAACTTTGTAAACTTGTGTGAAATAAAAAAGTGGGGGGAGACAATTAATCGAAGGCCATGGGCAGGGGTTGAGGAGACGCAGCCTGGGATGAGCTTGTGCCGGGACAGCAAGGCACGAGGATGCTTGGGGCTTTTCAGAAAGGGCATGGCCAGGTACGACTGGAACACAGAGTGCCCGTGGTAGAGGAGCTACCACAGTGAGACCAGACAAGGCAGTGAGCTGTGCAAGAGTGTTTGGGGGCATCCTGAAGGCTGGGGTGACATTGAAGGATTTCACGCGTCTTTTGTGTTTCGAGTGATCACATTAGCAGCAGTTAAACAAGGATGGCTTGGAAAGGGCCACTATGGCAGAAAGATTAGTTCCTGTGTTATTACAGTAGTTAAGATGACAAATTCTGTAGGCCTAGAGGAAAATGGTGCCAAAGATAAAGTGAAGACAACTTTGAAACTACACAGGGCAGAAGAATCAGCAGGACTTGGCCAGCAGTTACACTCAGTACGTTCCTGGTTCAGTTCGGTGTGGTGAGTCTCTTAAACCTGAAAGAAAAGGGAGACTAATGGACGGATAAGATTAGTTAGAGAACATATTTAGCCTTACTTAGACTAATAAATTAAGAGCATTAGTTTATACATCAAGGGTTTATTTATCTTTTATCACCGTATCTAGTCCTGCCTGCAGTGTAGTAGGTATTCAGTAAAAGTTTTAAAATTATGTTTAGAAATCATGGTAGTAGACGGTAAAATACTTCCTTCAGTCGCCGATACTCAGGGGAAACATGCCATATATTTGGATATGTTTTCTTCCTGAAGGCTAAGCATTTGGGAAACATCTGCCTCCTAACACCTGTTGGACCGCTTTACCTGGCAGTCTGAAACGAACACATGCCCCGGTAGTGCCACTTAAACAAAGTACCTTCCTTTTTAAAACCTATCAGATGTATCTAGAACCAGTTTTGTCTTCCACTAGCTAGTTAATTGTCTCAGTTTAGAAAGTACAAGTATTTCTACTTCTTCGTAAGTTTACTACATGAAAAGTGAATTTAAAGAATTTGCGAAGTAGGAAGGATGTACTTATATTTCACACAACATGCATTTTCAAATGCAAAAATTTCCTCTCAGAAGTGATTCTTAGGCTCAGGAGCAGGAATGATGGAACAAATACAGCACGGAAGCCAGGTTCACTTAGATATTGCAGACGCTCAGGAAAAAGAGAGGTGGCCTGTATGTGTCATCAGAGGGTCCCTCAGCACAGGAGCAGTTCCTCTGGCGGATGGTGAGCTGCAAAGCCCGTGGTAGTCACAGAGAGACAATGCATACATCACGGAACTATGAAAGACATCAGGACTCAATTTAAATTCTATGTCTAAAAGCCTTCCTTGACACGCCCCCACCACCCCCATGTTGGGGAGACCATGTGCTCTCATCCCACTCAGCCATTAGCACTGACCATGCCGATCGTGATAGCTTCTAATTGTCTGCTTCCCCCTCGGCTTCAGGTAACCCCTCTGAAAGCTGCCCACCTCTGTGTTCTAGCATTTAGCTTGGTGCCTAGCACAAGGTCAGTGCTCCGTAGTTTTTACATATATGAATGGACAAATGGACAGATGAACACACATGGCTTCCTAAAGGGATATTACAGCCCCCGATAATCATAACAGCACTAGTATTAACCCTTTTCTTTGTAATGAGTTTCAATTTAGTGTTTTTAAAGAAAGCATGGGTTTTTTAAAAACTAGTACACATATTCCAGAGTCTTTCTAATGTATATGAATATTAATTTGTAAAATGGTCTAAGCTCACATGCTTTAAGAATTAGGTTTATTACCAAGGTGTTGTCTTAGGATCTGCCAAATACTGGGATGCTGCCCCGATCTGGTCAGACCTTTGTCTGGTTCTTTCAATTCCAGTGAAGCTAAAATTTCAGTACACCAAGAGATAGAGCAGCCAAAAGGAACTCGCCTTGTCCCTTTATTCACTGTCTGGGACAATGTTAATAGAGACTGCTTCCAGCTCTCGGCACAGTGCCCTTGCTGTCCAAGGTCAGAACTTCCAAGAGAGTTTGGTTCATTTGGCCCTAGGAGCAGGCAGACACTGAGGAGTTTGTCCACAATCCACAGCAAAGTTCTGAAGGCTCCTGCTTCCATGGAGAGATGGTCTATTAATAACTTCTTTATACACCCCCCAGGGCAGAAACTTTTGGTCCTGAGTGACATCATAACTCAGCGGAAACATTGAGAGGCAAGCAAGCATAATTCTGGGCAAAGAAGGACTCCTCTCATAAGAATTTTGCAAACAATGTATACTTTCTGATTTCATAACAATGCTTGTCATATATCTTTTGGGAAAGAGGCACACAGATCTTGATGTGACTTGTGTAATACTCACTGCCTATTAATGAAATATCCTTCTCAAATGAAAGCAAAAAATAGTAGTGATGTTAGAGAATGTCCTACAGCATGTGCTTATGACCCCTTAAAATCCTAAAACACGGTGGTGTTGCTATTGCAGATTATGTTAGATGGACACCATTAGATAAAATGCAAAAAGGGATGAGACAGAGATTTCTACTGTAGAGAATTTTTTTTCTCCTAAACATAGATGACTAACCCATACCTTTATATTTAAAAAAAAAATTCTACAGTCCTGTTTGTAAAGACCCTTTTCCCATCATGTTAGCCAGCTATTGCAACATAATGCTATGTAGCAAACCACTCCAAACTCAGTGCTTTATATCCACATATATCTATTCTCACACTCACTGGTCTTAAGCTTGACCCAGGTTTAGCTTACATAGGATGAGCTCAGCTGGGCGACTCTTCAGGCTGTGGGTAAAGGACACTAATATTTAGTCAATTGAAAATAACCTTGCCTAGCCAGGGGTGGTGGCTCATACCTGCAATCCCAGCGCTTTAGGAGCCTGAGGGGGAGGATTGCTTGAAGCCAGAGACCAGCCTAACCAAGATAGCAAGACGTCATCTCTACAAAAAATTAAAAATTAGTCGGGGGTGGTGGCACATGCCTGTAACGCCAGATACTCAGGAGGCTGAGACAGGAGGATCGCTTGAGCCCAGGAGTTTGAGGTTGCAGTGAGCTGTAATGACATCACTGCACTCTAGCCTGGGCAACAGAGTGAGACCCTGTCTCCAATAATAATAATGATAATAATAATGAAAAAAGAAAAAATGAAAATAACCTTGCCTTCATGAGGTTTTGCTACCATACATAATTATTAAACTTTCACTGAACTGTTTAGCAACAATATTGTTCATGAAATGGGAGGGTAAAGTAAGAAAACTTACAATTAGAACAGTGCCTTGCCTGTAGTAAGTTCTCAAATAATCTTTGGGAAAAAAATAAAACAATGGAATATGAAGAAATCAGAGATGAAAAAATTTTGTGAAAACTATAACATTTAGGAGCAAACTTTGAACAAAGCTTGACAAATCTAAACAACAGACCACTTTTTACTCATTCCCTTTGTCCCCAATTATGTGAAGAACATTCTCAGGAGGACTTCAGGTTTAACATGGCAGATCGAGCTAACATATTATCGCTGCTCCCTGCCTAAAACCCAGTAGAGTGATAGAGAAGGAGTAGGTAGGGAAGATGGAAGACAGATGGACAAGAGGTAATTAACAGAGAGCTGAGACCTACTGCCCACATGTGTGTGTGTTAGAGTGGGGGGTGGTTAAGAGTCAAGTTTCAACAAAGGGGACCTTCAGGTACCTCTGAAGCTGGGTTCAGGGTGGGATCAAAAATTAAAGAATTAATGAAAAGATTGTATAAAGAATAATCAAACTTCCAGATGCCCTCCTCCAATAGTATAGTTAGGAAAGTACTTCTCCCCAAGTATAAAACCTGAGGTTCGGTCTCCAGCACTGTCCAATAGAACTTTCTGTGATGATGGGAATGTTTTATATCCGCATTGTCCATCAGCAAGTGGCTGAACAGCCACTTAAAATGTGGCCAGTGTGACCAAGGAACTAAATTGTAAATTTAATTTTTCTTTTTTCTGAGACAGTCTAGCTCTGTTGCCCAGGCTAGAGTGCCGTGGCATCAGCCTAGCTCACAGCAACCTCAGACTCCTGGCCTCAAGTGATCCTCCTGCCTCAGCCTCCCCAGTAGCTGGGACTACAGGCATGCACCACCATGCCCAGCTAATTTTTTCTATATATATTTTTAGTTGTCCAGATAATTTCTTTCTATTTTTAGTAGAGATGGGGGTCTCACTCTTGCTCAGGCTGGTCTTGAACTCCTGACCTTGAGCGATCCTCCCACCTCAGCCTCCCAGAGTGCTAGGATTACAGGCGTGAGCCACCGCGCCCGGCCTAGTGGCTAGTGGCTGGATATAGAGGGCAATGCTGCTCTGGACTCAGGGATCCCAGGCACTGCTGAGAGCAGGGATGGATTCTCTTGTGGAAAACCAGGGAAAGTGAGTGGAATTCTTCAAGTGAATGATGAGATCTCTCAACCTCTTCTTCTGTATGGGGCCCAGATTGGAAGATTCCTTTCTGAGGAAACTTGCCTGCCAAGAAGAAAAGATGTATAAATGCAGACATCTAGTTATTCCAGTAGAGTGGCTGGCACGCTGCCTCATCACCCTGACAGCACACCTCCAGTACACCTCACACACAGCGCTCTCAGCAGTATTTTGTTGTTTTTGTTTTGTTTTGAAATGGGATCTTGCTGTGTTGCCCAGGCTGGCCTCGAACTCCTGGGCTCAAGTGATCCTCCCACTTTGGCCTCTTGTTGGGCAGCACTTTAAATACCTTGCTCTTCAATATGACTAGGCAGCCAAGGATCGCCGTACATTGGAGGAAAGCTGCCTAGCTGAAATGGAGATCAATGCAAACAGAAGAAGAACTTTAAACCAAGACCGGACAGGGCACAAAAGAAAAAAAGAATTTGAATTTTTTAAAAAAGAAGATACTGCAAGCTGAAACAAGATTGGGAGGCTATTTAAAAGACTAGGGGCCAGAAGTGCAGGGAAACAAACACATTTCTACATTCAGGCACCTCCTGACTCACCTGAATTCCAACAAAGCACAGGAAGTGCCAGTTCTCTGCCTGCCCTGGATTTGGCCTGGTGGCTGCAGAAAAAACTCGGAAGTAAAAACGGAGGAGAATCATTAAATGATGTTCTATTCTGACCCACTGGCTACAAATCAAGTGTTCCCACAACCTCCTCCTCAGGTTCAATTAATTTGCTAGAGCAGCCTGCAGAACTCAGGGAAACACTTGACTTACGTTGACCCATTTATTATAAAGGATACAGAGGAATAGCCAGATGGAAAAGGTGCACAGGGCGAGATATGGGGGAAGGGGTGCAGAGCTTCCATGCCCTTTCCAGGGCACCACCCTCCAGGAACCCCACTTTTTCAGCTATCCAGAAGCTCTCCAAACCCAGTCCTTTGGAGTTTTGTGGAAGCGTCATTATGTAGGCATGGCCGATTAAATCCTTGGCCATTGGTGATCAGCTCAACCTTCATCCCCTCTTCCCCTACTTGGAGGCTGGGGGAGTGGGTCTGAAGTTCCAGCCCTCTAATCATGCCTTGGTCTTTCTGGTGACCAGTTTTCAACCTGAAGCTATCTAAGGGTCCTCAGCCACTATTTATTTCATTAGCATGCAAAAGACACCCTTATCTGTCGATCTGGAGATTCCTAGGGTTTTAGGAGCTGTCCAGGAAGCAGGGGTGAAGGCCAGTGGGTCACTAGAAGGCTTCCATTGTGTCACCTCTGGAGCAGACTTGAACACTCAGGTGGGGAGTTGGTTCAGAACCTCTGACTCAGTGTGTTCAATCCCAGGCAGAGGGACATGGCCAGGACCTGCTGGGACAGGGAATCCACCCACATGTCAGTCACCCTCAGGCACATCTGGCTGGGAGTTGAGTGTCACCACCCCAGGCTCAGAGGCCCATTTCCCCAAGACAATCTCCAGCTAGCAAACCTCTGCAAGCAGGTGTGGTCTGAATACCAAGGACAATACGAGCAGCGTTGCCTTCAAGGTTGCCATTGCTGTTGTCATGGGAAAGACCCTCATGCCTAAACTATTTTCATTACAGAATGAAGAAATATCTGCTAATTCCACAGTTAGTTATATAGAGGCTGGGACTTTGCCACTTGTTTGACTGGAAACTCAGTGAGGTAGGAAAAAACATTCAAAAATTGTGGGTGTGCATTTATAGATACTTGACAGATTAATTTTGTACTGGGTCTATGGGGCCTTTAGAATTCCCTGCTCCAGTTGAAGTTAGGCACACCCTTTCCCTGGTACCCAATCCAAGATAGCTTAGGAGCCACCCTGCAAGGACTTGGCTGATGCAATGAGTCCCAAATCTTTAAATTATTCACCAGCGGCACTTCCTAGATGGGCTGATTTGATCCCGTGGCTGAGATGTAAGTTCTCCTCCTTTGCAGGGAAGACACCAGGACTGGGAGAGTCCCACCTCCCACCCTGGAAGCAGCTGTGGCCTCCAGATGCTCTCAAGGTGGTGACCTCTCTGGGCTCCACACCTAGAACAGGCAGAACTGGGAGCATGCGGACTTCACATTCTGTGCCTTGGGAAAACCCACTGATGTGGATGACTAAAGCAAAGTACGTGCAGCAGTGGTCCGGGGACCCAGGTGGAAAGGACTTCTCGTGTCCATTGACAGCTGTTCACGACAAATGGTGCTCACTGTTTGGAATCAGTTGATTTAGGGAATCGCTGCTGCCGCCATCAGCGTGTTGGTCCCAGACACACTCAGGAAGCAGCTGCCCATTCAGTCTATGCTGGGCCATCCGCTTTGCAATGAAAAAGGGGAGATGTCCACGGAGAAAGTGAAGGTCAAATGTTAATGTGCACGAAAAGAGGCCAGCCCGTGACCCTGTGGAGTCCTCAGATGAGGAGCGTGAGGAATTTCTGTTCATTAAAGAAGCCGAAGAACAAGAGGCACAGCTGAGGAACGGGGGGGGGAGGAGCAGGAGCGTAGCCAGCCCGGGGGCAGCGTTTACAGGACTGGATCAGTGTTGATGGGGACGAGAGATTGGCTGGACGTCAACAGCCTGGAGCCAGACGGGATGGGAGAAAGCAGCTTGCAAGTAGGAGACGTTTGGGGCATGGACTGAGGAGGTAGCGGCGAAGAAGAGGAGGAGGAAATGGAGGTGAGGAGATGGAGCAGTGCAAGCGGCTGTGTCACGGAGCCGGGGGAGAGAAAATGAAGAGGGAAATCATGGGGGCGGACAACGAGGATGGCCCGGGGCACGCAGGGTCGGAGTCTGAGCGCACAGAAGGTGGGCTGGAGCCCCACCATGAGCAAGCCGGGCTGCGTGAGGAAGAAGGGCCGAGTGACAGTTCCGGAACGTGGGGCTGAAGCATTGAACAGAAGGCACCAGAGCAGGAAGCAAAACTCCTGGCTGGGGAGAGGCGCCGGTGCGCACTCGAGATTGCAGGAGACCGAGGACGAGACTGTAGGAGACCGAGGACGAGATTGCAGGAGACCGAGGACGAGCTGGAGGAGAACAAGTGGTCCCTGGCTGCACGGGCGCCCTCGATGCTGCTGACGGGAGTGACGAGGATGAATGCGAGGCGTGGAAAGTTGGAGAGCTTTTTAGAATCAAGAGGGACAGAGAAGATGGAGAAGCTTGAGAAGGAGAAAGCAGCAAGAGAAGCGAGCTGAGCTTCAGGCAATCGGTGAAGTCGTTACCAACAAAGCTCTTAAGGACAAATAGTGCTTACGGAAGTATCATCCCTGGGGCATCTTCATTATGGATGAGGGTGAATACAGAGAGATTTCAGTGCCCCTGCGCTAGAGGATCACCTCAACAAAACCATTCTTCCCAGAGTCACGCAGGTCGAGAACTTTGGACACTCTGGTTGTACCAAATACATCCACTTTGTGGATTAAGTCACCACCTCCTTCCACTCAGCATGGGGCCAAGAGAGTGCCCAGAATGCAAAGTTTTTTAAACAGAAGGCAGCAGGGGTACCAGATGTATCTGAGCAACCATCTGCCAAGAAGTGGAGAATGACGTAGGGTCCAACTATTTACTCTTCCAACTGTGGGACACACGGGCAGTCTCGGCATCTGGTTCTTGATTAGCTTCTACCATTATTTACGTGGAAATGACCGTTATTTCCAGCCTGTTGGACCAACTGCCATACTGGTGATACTGGGTAGCCCAGTTTTTGAAGGTGCTTTGTGAGATTGAGACTCATGCTGACAAATCCCCAGAAAAGCACTCTCCAGGTAGGATTAGAGGCTTCCCACTTATTTCTGAGAAATCTTAGGTTTCATCAGTGCTATGGCTTCCCATATATACATGGACTGTTTCGATTTTTTTTTTTTTAAGAGATGGGGTCTCACTATGTTGCTCATGCTGGATTTGAACTCCTGGGTTCAGGTGATCCTCCTGCCACAGCCTCCTGAGAAGCTGGGACTACAGGCATGTGCTGCCATGCCTAGCTCTGCGTTTCTCTTTCCAGCCTCTTAGCTTGTGTCAGAAACATGGGCATGTAAGTGGATAATACATTACTAACCCTTAGGGTTAGGAGTAATACACCAGGAAATATAAGCTCATTGAAACCTGTTTTGCATTTTTTGGTTGGAGTCAATTTTTCTAGGTGGACATACTTTTTGGTCCATTTATGTGTGCATGTTAAGAAATAAAAGAATCACACACCAAAATAAAAAGAGAGAGAGAGAGAAAAGTACAGGAAGGAATGCAAAATCTGTGCCAGGCCATTCAGTCTTCTGCTGGTGCTCTGGGATCTGCATGCATTTCAAGAAGACTGAAATGTGCTAAATCTGCAGAAAATTGAAGAATGTGTGTCACACCCCCCTCTTAGACCTACAGTATGGCCTGCCCATCCTGGTTCATGACACAGGATTGCCTTTTAAAGATGGCGTGCCAACGTCAGATGTCAGCAGAGAGTACTACACAGAGAATACAGAGAGAGCGATTTCTAACTCTGATGAAACATGGCCAGTTGGCATGCTGGGAAAAGCCACATCCACCAGTGACATGCTACTCAAACTGGCCCAGACCACACCCAACGACAGAAGGAATTGGCCCCACATTGGCTCCTGGGTGAAAGGAGAACATCAGAGAAAAGAAGAGCATCCATGCAGACACAAGAAGCCTGCAGATCCAGGTGACCCTTGCTAATCAGAATGCTAAGACCAATACTGTGGAATCGGTGACCCTGCAGCAGGTAAGCTTCTCAAGCAGGCTTCAGCCATGCCTCACCTGGACCCACCAGAGGACAAGACTGTCACCACACTAGATGCTGGCGGCTGGGGGATACCATTCCTGAGACAGATCTGAGAAATCATTGCTACCAGTTCGGAGAGATCTTAACGGTCCTGCACTGCTGTGCAGGACAGCAGTGTGCTTTCATCCAGTTTGCCCAGGGCACGCTGTGGAAGTGGCTGCTGAGAAGTCCTCTAATAAGTTGATTGTCAGTGGCCACAGACTGGACGTGAAAGGGGGAAGAGCCCAAGCAGCCAGAGGAAAAGAAAAAGAGGAGGACAGAACTACACATCCTGGGATCCAGCTAGAGCCTGTTCCAGCACCACCAGGAGCGCTTTCTCCTCCTCCCGCAGCAGCAGATGATGCATCTGCCAACTATTTCAGCCTACCCCCAAGTGGTCCTCGGCTGCGGTGACCATTGCCCTGCCGCCCCCACCCCCTATAGCGCCCTGCCGCTACTCCCAGGTTTGGGGCCACACATGTTGCACCCAATGGGCCCACCCCTCCTTTTATGAGGGCTCTAGGACCAGTCCACTGTCCTTCCCAGGACCCCCGGAGGATGCGAGCTCATGCTGGAAAACACAGCAGTCCCTAGCACATTCCCACACTCCGGGACTCTGTAGAAGAAAGGGTGCTTAAAAATCCCAGTAAACCAGTTTTAGAATAAATATATTTTTCCTTCCTTTGTAGTTTCCGTGGTAGCTGAATGTGTTCAGATGTGGGACATTGGCGAACAACAGCCATGCTTTTCTGCACGTGTTCAGAGAATGCGTGGACCTCAGATAAGCTGCCATTAACACATCTGGTTACTGATATAACATGACTAATAAACCCTAATACCTGTTCCCCTCACCTCTGTGGGGGACAAGTGGCTGTGTGAATTGGATTGTCTGACGGAGTTGCCATCCCAATTATATGTTCATTTTGTGTCTTTTGTGCAGGAGGAGGAATAGGTCTGCAATAAAGAACCTTTTGACTATTTTTATGTCCATCGAGTATTTTCCTTTTTAACATCTAAAAAAAAGATTATTACAGCGGTGTAAGTGGGATTGAACTCTTTTGAAGTCACACCCTCAGAAATATAGGTAGAAATCAGCATCCTGCAAATCCCAGATCTTTCCTTTCCTTTTCCTCATTTATTTCTAAAGGAATCTATTAATAACTGATGGTTTCACTTCTCTATGCCACCCAAAAAAAGACAAAAATTAAAATTACTTTTCATTCCTATCAATTGGATGGGAACAAATTTTGTGAGCTGTGTATCATTGAAGAAACCTGGTGTCTGGGATGAAATTATTTCAAACAACTTCCCGCAAAACACTCTCTTTGACAAACTGAAATGAAGAGCATCGGAGTGTGTTTGAGCAGAAGATGTGTGACCTCCCACTGGAACTCTGATGTTCAGCATTCGCCTTTGTGTGTTTTCAGGGTATCATTGTAATCCCCGGCTTCTGGTCAGAAGACTGTCTGGTCTCAGAATGTTTGGGTGTAACTGCCTCGTAGATGATGAAGGACATGCGATGGGTCAAAAATAAAATTTAAAAATGGGATGGACGGAGAAATCATCAAAGAAGTAAATTCCAGAAATTTTCACCAAACTGAAGAAAGTAAATATTCAGATTTAAAAGGTTCAGAGTCCCCAGCCACAAAATGAAAAAAAGTCTCATACTATCCAACAGAACTGCATACATCTGTTCAGCAAAGGGCGTGTACAAAAACAGTTAGTGACAGCCCTATCGTTGTAATAGCCCCAAACTGGAAACAGTCAAAAGTTCACCTGCATTAAAATTGGATAAATTGTAGTATGTTCATATAGTGGAATAAAAATGAATGAATTGCTACTACATGCAAGGACGTGAGTCTGACAAAAGCAATGGTGAACGAAAGAGACCAGGAGCAAAAGAGTACATTTTTTTTAAGAGTACAAATTTTTTTATGATTTAATTTCTATAAAAATTCAAAAACAGGCTAACCGATCTATCATATTGGGAATTACAATAGTGGTTCCCACTAGGGGCAGATAGTGGCTAGAAATGGGCTGTTGGTATTATTCTGTTTCTTAACCTGGGTATTATGCAAAATGTTTGTGCATTTTGTAAAAATCCATCAAGTTGATATTTACGATTTGTGCTCTTTTCTGTAAGTGTGTTATTCTTCAATACAAACTTTACATAGTGAAATTGAAAACCAGAGGTAAAGAGGAGATTCTAAAAGCGTTGGGCGTGGCTGGGGAAAAGGGGCAGGAGATAAAAGGATCAAGATAGAATAACTTGAGACTGAAAGGTAACATTGGGAACTGAAAAGCAATGGAGAAATGCCTTCTAACATTCTGAGGGGAAATTATGCCCAACCTCTCAATCCAGTGAGAGGGTAAAATAAAGACATTTCATAAAACATAGTCTCAAAGGTTTTACCACCTGTACACCCTTTCTCAGGAAGTTCCTAGAAGATATAGTGCACAAAAATAAGAGAACAGGGAAGACAGAAGACCCAGGAAACAGAAAAGAGGAGGAGAGAATTTCCAAAATGATGATATTATAAAAATTAGCTCCAGAACTCCACCCTGCGCAGGCCTGGCCTTGAAGCCAGGTGCTACAGAGCAGGACCAGGGAACACTGCCAAGGAGTATAACAGGGAGCCCGTGTTGTGCGAGAGCAGCTTAAAGTTGTCTTGGACAGTATGGTGATAGTGATGGGTACCTAGAAATCTTAGCAAATGAAAACAAAAACGATAATTACTAACTATGGGACAACAAAAAGATGTCTAAGAAAGGAAATGCCATGAGAGTATACTGCGGTGAACAATATCTACACAGTCAATGAATAATATAAATATTGAATATTGATTGAATTTTTTAAAATACCCACTGAGAAATTAGGGGGAAGGGAAAAGTGCATTGTATCATGAAGAAGAAGTTGGGAAGAAAGTCAAAATCCTAATATCCTGTGGTAAGAAGTCAGTATTATACTTTATAGACTATACACATATATTACTTTGATAATTTTTGAACACTGATTATGAGAAGAAAAATAATTGGTCCATCTGCAGCACAGTGAGAACTATTTATCGCAGTAACTTTGTCTAATTGGAGAAAAAACATTTTCCATTCCTTCTGGAGGAAGCTTTAAGTGCACTTTAGTGTTTTGTCCAGTTCTGTAGAGCACAAGGTAAGAAAATCAAATTTAAAACGTTTCTGCTTCCTGAATTATGTTATTGGTAATAATCACAAAAATGAGTTTAGATTATTTGAGTGTGTTGCTTAGCTTTTGCCTGTAAGTATTAATATATTTCTGCCATAATTGTGAGGGAGAAAATAGTTTTTTTTAAGTGCATATTCAAATAAGCGGAATGAGAAGATGTAATAAGCAACGTACCTAGGTGAGCGCATCTTTGCAGTTTTCCTGTGGAAGCAATTAATGCTGGAAACTGTTTCCCAAAATCCCAAATGGTTAAGATAAGCATGGAGGAAAAGATGTCCACTTTACACAGTCTTTTCCCAAAATAGTGGATTGCAGAAGTTCTCTGTCATTCTCATGACAATGCATTTTTGTCTTTTCCAAATCTTGACACTTAATGAAACTTCCAAGTGAACCAAGCTAATACCCAAGTCCCCTATATCTTCTCCCCGTGCTGGCAAAGCAGAGCTTCAGGGGAACTCCGTCGCATACGCCGGATGGCGTCGAGACAGGCTGGTGTTTTGTGGTGGGGCAGAAAGAGAAAGGCCAAATGGAGAAAGTTGTGCAGAGGACCCTCATCACCCCAGTACTCATTATTAGAGCCTCTGCAGGAAAGACTGACAAGTAAACTAATACTGACTGACGCAATTAGTCTCATTCACATCCCTCTCAGCTTCACATAAGTCACTGAAACAGTGTTGTAAACATTAGAGCAGAGCAAGTGGATAGCAGAGTGAAAATGCAAATCTTCTAGAAGGATAGCATGATAGATGGGTTCGAAAAAGAAGAACAAGAATATTGTAAAATTTAAGGGAGGCCCTTGGAAAGTGGATGAGCCCCTCCTTGAATATTTGTGAAAAAGACCGTTTTAATGGTCAAGCTGTACAAGTCAAACATGGATAGAAGGGTGCTGTATTGTGCTAGCACACATTTTTGTCAGAACAGAGCTTGCCCCCAAAGAGGGGAGCCGTGGGAAGCTAATGTGGGAGGCAAGTTGAGCCTGGCCAGGCTGTGAGGTGTCACTGGACCGAAGACGTGTGAACTGGCCGAGGTGAGCAGGCGAAGGAAACCAGCTTATGGAGGGACTTGAACACCAGAATGAGGAATTCAAACCTTAATCTTTTTACGTCCTACCTACCTGGGGAGACAAAGGCAGTCTTTACCAGAATTTAGTGCAGTTTTCAAATTGGGAATTTATTATTATTTTTTATGTATAAGAAAATTTTATAATGCATTACATATAAATAGAAGTGTTGTCTTATGACACTTCCGTTCGGTCTCACTTGCATACAGGTGTATACATCCTGGGTCACAAGGTGAAATGTTGGTCTTGCTGAGTTACGTAATCAAGAGTTTGAAAGACACTGATATAGAGGAAGCTTTGTGGTTCTGTTACAGATGAAAAACCGTGGGAAGCCCTCACTTGGAGCCACACCAGAGCGTAGCGCAGCACTGTGAAGTCTCTGGGCTGTGGTTGCACAGATGTCCTCCACGCTCCAATCCCAGGTCCTCCCCACATGGGACGTCTGGAGGTCCCCCAGCTTGAGGGCCCTTTGCTTGGCCCTGCGCCCCAGTTCTGTTGAATCCTTCTGTCTCCCTCCTGCACATGAATCCGTGTCTAATGGTGGAAAGAGTATGTTTTGCACTCAGCTGGACCTGGGTCTCAGCTTCACTTACTAGCAAAGTTGTGAAGCCATTCTGAGCCTTGGTGACCTCTTCTGTGAAAGGAGGGGGAAATAACGCCTATAGGGTTGTAACGGGAATTTAAAAGAATTTATGTCACCTTCAATCAAGCTATATTCTACTCCTAGGAGTTTATCTGTGTAAGGGCTCATACCTACAAAGATTCATAAACATGGATGGCTGATCACAGCCTCACTTATGAAACTAAAAATTTGGAAACAGTTTAAATATCTAATAGCGGATTGATTTATTTTAAATTATGATGTATCAATAGAATGGAATACTATGCAGCTATTGAAAAGAATGAAGTATACTTAGACCTACTGATATGGAAAGATATCTATGGCACTACTTAGTGGAAGAAAACAAGTTGTAAAATGACTATCCCATTTTTAAAAATATATAGAGTTTTGGACATGCATGAAGAAATGCTATAGTAGCATAAATATGGCCACGGTGGTTATCTCTGCAAAGCAAAATTATGATGGACTTTAGATTTCTATTTTGTGAAATTTGTTTTTTACAACGAGCATGTGTGACTTTTATATTTAGGAAAAAAATTCCCTGATACACACACAAACACACATGCCCACAGACATACACACACTAGCTAGCATAGTAGTTCTAGGCATATATAGACCCTCTGAGAAGTTTAGTGGTGGTTATGAGAATTCCTTCGCAGCATGGATGTGCTACATCTTTAAATCAATTATCCCTGTAGAGTGAACAGCCACTGTGCCTAGGGTTTCTGTGTGAACACTTACCCTCCGTTTTCATTCTTGACAGACTCATTATTATAGTTGAGGCCTGTTCTCTTATCATTAGTTTAATCAGCAGGCTTGGGGCATCTGTCACAGGATATGCCATCATTCATTTTAATTTTTAAAATTATAGTAGCAAGGCTAGGAGCGGTGGCTCACGTCTGTAATCCTAGCACTTTGGGAGGCTGAGGTGGGAGGATCACTTGAGCCAGGGAATTCGAGTTTACAGTGAGCTATGATGATGCCACTGCACTCCACCCTGGGTGACAGAGCAAGACCCTGTCTCTTAAAAAAAAAAAAAAACCTGAACGTCCCCATTCTCACCCTGCCTTTCAGTCCCACTACCCAGAGATGGCCATGGTTCAGTGTATGGTCTTCAAAACTTGTATGCATATGCAAATGTGTGTGCACTTGTATTATTGTTATACAAATAAGATCATATGTCATGCATGCCAAAAAAAAAAAATCTTTCCACTCCATAGATTTAGATATACTATGTCCTTTTTAAGAACTGCATGATATTACACTTTGTAGATGTATCATAATTTATTCACTATTCCCCTATTGACATAATTTTCACTATTGCTACCAGTGCTGCACAAATATCCTTTTGCGTGTATCTTTTCCCACTTCAGTGAGCAGATCTGTAGGATAAATTCCTACAAGTGGAATTAATGTTGGTCAAAGGGTATCCACATGGATAATAAGTAGTATCACATTGCACTAATTTACATGCCTCTCCCAGCAGTAAATGGGTGAGTTCCTTTTCACCCCAACAAAACATTTTCACCTGCCGAGGTTGAGTATTCCTTATCTAAAATGCTTGGGACCAGAAGTGGTCCCAAAATTCAAATTTTGGATTTTTCAGGATTTTGGAATATTTGCATATATGTAATGAGATGTCTTGGGGATGGGACACAAGTTTAACCACAAAATTCATTAATGTTTTATATATACTTGATATACATAAACTGAAGGCAATTTTTATACACTATTTTTAGTATTTTTTGCAACCTATCACATAAGGTCAGGTGTGAAATTTTCCACTTGTGGGATCATGTTGGCTCCTAAAAAGTTGCAGATTTTGGAAAATTTCAGATTTGGGATTTTCAGATGAGGGATGTGCAACTGTATTGGATATTACTGTTTTTCTGTATTATTATTTGTAAATCTTTGGCAATCCAATACATGAAAAGTGGATCTCATTGTTTAATTTGAAGTTATGAGGGAAGACCATCATTTCTTCATTGCCACCACGTACTTGGAAATGTCACACATGCTTTGAACATCCGACAGGAAGGCTGGCCTGGAATTTTTAGTCTTGGTTAAATAGTTGAGGGACACTAATGTGCTTAGAAAGTTGGTCCTTGGTGGGGTGTTGAGGAAGAGTAGAAAGAGAAGATGGTGCATTTTAGTACACTTATGGTTTCATTTTTGGACAGCCATGGCAGGGGTGGGGGACAGGTGGGATAGTAGCATATATCCATGCGTAGAAACCTGTAATTCTATGACTGCTGATTCTGCCTTCCTGTATCCCTCACCTGGCTGAAATGGGTCATCTGTTCACTTTTTTTTTTTTGTCCATTATTCTCTGTACTTTTCCCCACTGAAATCTGACATGATGCTGATTCAGCATCTGAAGAAGCCAGTACACATTTACCAAGTCTGTGTTGATCACCCGACGGTGCCTCATCTGCCTGAGGGATGTCGTGGAGCTCCACTTCAGAATCATCGCTTGTGATGGCCATGTTTCAAACCTCCATAAAGAAACTTTTTAAAAATGTGGCAAAATGTAGGCAGGGCCTTAAATGTAGAAAGAATGTTCAAATATCTTTGCAAACAGGTTTTCAGTGATAGCTCAGTCACTTCTGACCTTGTCAGTTGTCACTGGTGTACAGGGCGTCTGCAACCCAGTGTCTGTGAACTATAAAGTTTGCTCCAATACACATTATTTCTCCCTCCTAGAACTGAGAGCCGTGGTAGATGTGAAAACAAGAACAGGGAATGCCACTAAAGGGGGCCCACAGAGAGACTGTGGTGGGTCAGGTTGTGCTGGACACTCGGGGTGAAGAAACGCACAGAGACCATTGTCGCCTACATCATTTAGGATCTCTCTACTGGGGTCTCCATTTCCCCATCCAGAGATACCAAGCCATAAAGGCCGTGATTCCTTTTGACTACCCAAGGCTTCGAAAACAATTCAATCTTACACAAATTTCAGTTGAGGACGTTTCCCCTGATTCTTCTGCAGGTTCCTAGCCCCAGTGGTTCTCTCCTTTTTCTGATACCTGTCAGCTTTTCCCGGATGGATTTCGTGTCTAGAGATTTGCTCTGTCAAACACAAAGCATACACAACTAGTTCATTGTTTCTTTTCTTTTTTTCTCTTAAGTCAAGCAAATATGTATAACCTGCATATATGGACCTCTGGTCAACCAAGGCAACCAGCGTTACCTGACGAGTTTATGTAGGCACGGTCGAAAGCTTACATGTATGTAATATGGTGTTTCCTTTTGTGGGTAAATATGATCTCACCCTCCCCCACCCGAGTAGTGATCTTTACATTCCTAACAAGGGAAGGCCCCTGGGCTGGGAACCCCTTAAGTTATCCCTTCTAAATGGTACAAATCTCCTTCATCTCACCCCTCCGCCATTCCTGGTTGGTTTGTGGTTGGCCGTGACAAAGAGTAAATGGTTCAAGATCACCCACCTTACCCCCCGACTAAAAAAATAAAATTCACATTCACATTTTGCTGGTGATGGTAGCCCTGAGTCAAAAGCTAAATGCAGAAAACAGACCGGAACACGGGTTGCCGGGTCACTGGCGCCACACACAGCACGCCAAGCTCCCTGCTCGGGGTCAGGTTGTTCAGGCCACGTGAGGATGAGCTGCTGAAAAGCGCCCACCTTTCCAATTTGGGTTTACCAGAGTACATAAGTCCACCGACAGCTTCCTTTAAACACTTGTCCTCAACTTTAAATAAAATTTTAAAATAATTGAATCTGGTTTGCTGTTTTAGCAGTTTGATGTGTGAGCAGGGCAGGAGGAGGGAGCCGATGCAGGAGCTGCGGAAGGCATCGAATGTAGGGGAAGGACACAAGTTTTTCAGAGTTCAGCTTGTTCGACTTTGAACCCTGGCTTCACCAAGTACCTGGCTACCGGACCTTGCAAAAGTTACTTTTAGGCCTTGATTCCCTTATGTGGGAGTGGGACTGAGGCTACCTTGCAGTCTTGCTGTGAACACTAGTGACTACGGAAAGCACAGCACGGCGGGCGTGGGCACGGTGCGGGTGAGCTTGCCTACCGCCCCTCCCGTCTCTCCTCCTGTCCCGTTGTACTGGAGCCTTCTGTGGCCCGGTGAAAGGCAGCCCTGAATGCCGTGGTGATGCTGACCCTGAGGAAGTGACAGTCCATGGGAGAGGGGTGGGTAGAAGGTGGACAATCATGTCTTACCCACAGAAGCCGACCACAGGTATCTGAGGAAGGTGGCAAGAGGCACAGAGGTGCGAGCTGCCGCCCCGCTACGCTACCGTCCTGGGGGTCGGGGGAGGCAGTCATCCCTGTCAGGGAGCCTTGATCGGCTGAAGGGCCAGGTGAGAGGAGATTAAGGGCTTCGTCCATCCTCCTGCCTCTGGCTGGTGCCTTCCTCTCCCTGAAGGTTCTCTCGGAGCTGAAGCTTCCGTTCCTGTAAGCAGGAGCCAACGGACCTAAGTCCTGGTGCCCAGAGACTGCCTCCGCAGTCAGGGTCCCATTCCTGTTCCCTTTCTCCTCCCCAGCAGTCCCGCCTGCCTCCCTGGAGAGAGAGAGCAGGCTCAGCGCCACTCACAGCCACGGTGGCCCCTGCTCTGGGGAGGACTTGAGCTCCCAACGTGGAACAACTCAGGTTGCTTGTCCAAAGGGCAGCCTTTCGGACCCCTTGGAGATCTTCTTGGCCAAGGAGTCTGCGTGGCTGCAGGATGCAGAGGAAAAGAGCCTCAGCAGGACGTGTTGAAGACATTGGGGTTAGGAACGAGCGGCTGATCGCAGCAGAGACTTCAGGCTGCTTGTGATTGGAGCTGCTGACACAAAACAGTACCAGGTCCTTTTAAGTCATTAGAACGATTGTGGGAAACAGCAAGAGAAGTAAAGATGTTTAGTCTCTCCCACAGGAAGGCATTGCGGTGTGATAGGGAAAAGCCTGAGCTTTGGCGTCAGAGAGACCGGGCCCCTTTCTGGTCGTTTGTGTGGGGAACGTTGCTGAGTGGTGACAGCGGAGGTGGGACTGGTGACGGCAGCCTTGCTGTTCCCCCGTGCTGAGGTCTCCCCCTGTGCCAGGCACTGTCAGGCTCTTTACAGACATTGTCTCCCAACAGCCCCGTGAGGCAGGTGCTGTGAGGATCCCTCCTTAGACCAGAAGTTAAATGGTGTGCCCACAGGTGGAGCCACCACCACTGTTCTCTACCTGACTTCTCCCAGGCTTTGTTTCTCATCTGCAAAATGGGAGTGAAAAAATCCTATCTCACAGAGTTGGAAAAATAATGAATAATTCACAGCAAGTCTGTGGTATAAAACAGGTGTTCAGTAAACATAAATTTTCTTCTCACAAGAGAATGAGCCCTAACGAAATAATAAAAGAGAGAAAAGGCCTTGTGTATGAGGATGTAACCCAGAAGCCACCTTCGTGTCCAACAGTGACACCATCCGTGTGTGTGTGCGTGTACATGTATGTGCATGTCTCCTGTTGACTGTTTCTCTGGAGAACCCTGACTAACGCAGTGTCCAACAATAGGGAAAGGTTTAGCAGACTATGA
>RJWJ010019777.1:0-30051 GCA_004363605.1 Indri indri | reverse complement strand
TATATTTTTACCCAAAATATATTTAAACTTATATTTTTCCTAAATACCCAGAGGATTGGGATATGTAATAACATAATTCCATTCAAATGACAACACACTCTCCTCCTTACCTATTCCTAGCTCTATGTACCTTGTATTAGCCAATTTTTTCTGGATTTAAAAAAATAACGGCATTATTGATATAATTCATGTACTATACGGTTCACCTATCTAAAGTGTACAACTCAGTGGCTTTTAGAATATTCACAGAATTGTACGATCATCACTACAATCAACTTTAAAACATTTTTTCATCACCCGCAAAAAGAAATCATATACCCATTCCTCATTTCACCCCAATTCTTCTCCCTACCAGCCCAAGGCAACCACTAATCTATCTCTATAAATTTTCCTATTCTGCACATTTCATATAAATGGAATCCTATGATATATGGTCTTCTGTGACTTCTTTGTATGGTTTCTTTCATTTAGTGTAGTATTTTCAAGATTTCTCCATGTTGTAGCATGTATCAGAACTTCATTTCTTTCTTTTTTTCTTTTTTTTAGTCAAATAATATTCTGTCATGTGAATATACCACATTTTATTTATCTATTCACCAGTTGATGGACATTTGGATTGTCTCTACCTTTTAGCTATTATTAATAATACTGTTAAGAACATTTATGTACTAGGTTTTATGTGGACATATATTTTTATTTCTTTTGGATATATTCCATGGTCTTGAAGTGAAATTACTGTCATCATATGAGAACTTTCCATTTGACTGTTTGAGGAACTGCCAGACTATTTTCCAAAGTGGGTGTGCCATTTTGCAGTCCCTGGATACTTTTTGAAAAATGATTCCTTAGGAATCATACCTTGGCATTTGTCTTAAGTTTCCCACCTGTATCACTGAACAGCTATTTAGACTACTTAAGTTTAAATTTTTTTACACTATTTTTTCATGTTATTTTTTGTGTCATTTACTTTCTTGATTTATTTTTCATTTTCCTGGAGGTACCTCCTTGAGTAATTCTTTTAGAAAGGGTTTGAAAGTGGTAAACTTTCTTGAATCCTTACATATCCAGTAGCATCTTTCTTTTACCTTTATACTTGAATAATAGTTTAATTGGTATAAAACTGTAGGTCTTAAAATGTATTTTCATTAATTCTTTGAAGATATTGCTCCATTGTCTTGTAGCATCCAATGTTGTTAGTAAGAGACCTGATGGTCTGGTAGTCCCTAGACAGGCCAGTTAGGCTCAGCAACTCCTGGGCCTTATTCGTGAATGTACATTCCCGCAGACTTAGTTGCAGCACAACCTGGTGTGAATGATGCCTTGGACTATTATATTACCCATGAGAATGTAGAAAGCTGGCACTGGTGGTGTAGCAAGAAATCGTAGGTGGAACGGTGTTATATAGAGGTTAAATGACTTACGAAAGGCAGTTTTGCAATGGTATAAGGTAATTATACTGAAGTTTCTTCAAGTTGATGTGGTTGGGAGTAAAAAAAGATTGTTAAGGCCTCACCTGGAGTTTCCTGAGTCCTCCTGGGATCTCTCCCTGGGCAAGCAGAATGTCCTCACCCATCTGGGAGGGATTAGGGAGATGGCAAGCCCCTCTCAGGACAGCTGTAGCCTGGTGTTCCCTGCTGAGGATATGTCCTTTGCATCTATTGCAGTATATAACTATCACTTCTGTATTTAAGTTAGAGGGCTTGTTTTCACTGGGCTTCAAATCCACTCCCCTGTGGAAATCAGATTCTCTTTTCCTTTTAAGTAACTAAATGGTCTTTTTTTTTTTTCTCTCTAGAAGCTTTTGGAATTTTCTTCCTATCTCTGTGGAGATATAAAGATATCTCTACATCTCCCTAGATACCACGACCGATCTAGAAGAGAATTCTTTGTGTTTCTCCCCACTTTTAATAATTAATATTGAAATTATAATTAATAATTTTATAATTAATGTTGAAATCTAGCTTCAGCACAAGGGAATTTTTCATATTTCCTCCATCGGTTCCTTATATTTTCTCCCTTAAAGGAATCTTTATTCAATCCCGGAGTTCCAGGAGAGATTAAAGTACCTTCAGTATCTCCTGATTTTTCTTTCATACTTCTCTTTGTTCTTTGCACAAAGTGTAATTTTCTAGGGAAATTACACTTTCAGCTCAAATTCAGATTTTCAGTTGACTATGCTCTGCTTTCAACCCATTTATTGAATTTTAATTTTGGCTTTGGTAGTTTTAATTCCCAAAAACTTACCATTCTAAAATGTTTACTTTGCAGTCTGATCTCTTTTTTATTAAATCCCTTTGAGGGTCTTTCGTCTATTTTCTTTGTGTATTGAGAGACCGCTACTTCTGCATGTTGTGTCTGCATCTCATGCACTGTTTTCCTCAATCATTTGGTGATTCATGGTTGTGCCTTTGTAATTGTAGATGAGATGGCTGGAGCCTGTTTGCTCAGCTTAAATGAGAATCCCTGTGCCTGGCAGTGAATACAGGTGTTTGTCACATGACCTGCATCTGGTGGTTTTCAGAGGAAGGGAAATATTAATGGCGGATGGGGGGAAATTGGGATAGTGGAGCTGCATGGGCTTTACTGTCACAAGCGTAAATAGCTTTATCCTGGGGGCTGTTTCCAGAAGTAACTGCTGGAGGGGATGGGGCAGGGAGAATTATTAACTTGGCAGCTTCTAAACCTTTAAATTTTCTCCTTAGCTGATTACACTTGCTCGTTCCTTCTCCAACCTCTGTTCTTGCCTCTAATCTTTGACTTAACTGAGGGTCTGCTTGGAAACTTGCCTTTTTCATATGTCCTCTATTTTCCTCTTCAGAACTGAAGACTGGAAACCCCCTTGCTTCTCATTAGTTTGTTCCCAAGTGCCTCTCAGGAATCCCTGGCTGCCCCACACTCTGTTTCAACTCTTTCTAGCTTTTCGGCATTACTGTGTATTTTTAAATTTTTTGGGGGGGTGGGGCGTGCGATATTTCAGTGGGATTTAGGGAGGATAAAGAGGTCAACATACAGGTCTAGTTAGCTACAAAGATGTTCAGTTGTTACTTACAGATATTTTTAATGTATATAAAGAATATTGAATTTTCTGTGTTGCAAATATTTTTCCAACTTATCCCTTCGTTTTATTTATAGTGATTTTATTTACAAAATCTAAAGTTTATCTTCAAACCTGTCAGTCTTATTTTTTCCTCACATTGGATGTCATGCTTAGAAAGTACTGTCTCAGTAACAAAGCTAAATATAATTAATTATACATTAATATTTACCTATATTTGTCTTATGATACTTAAAAATATTTAACTTTAATATTGAAATTTATTTTAATAGAAGGCGTAAATTTGGGCTCTAACCTTGTTTTCAATGTTGTCCCAACATTTTATATAGATAAATCGATTCTGCATTTACCTACCTGGATTGCTTCCTTTGTTTCATTTACTTAATTCTTGTATCTACTTGGAGTCAACACTACACTTTCTAGTTTATTCCATGTTCCCATGTTTTAATATCTGTATTTCTAGAATGCATTTTAACACCCGATAGGGTAATCCACCCCAGCTGTGAGTTTTAAAAAGTTTTTTCCCCTGTTTTCACATGTTTATTCTTCAAGTTGACCTTTAGAATTTTTTTTTAAGTCATTCACGGCTGTGCCCCCTTTCCTTTGTCAAATTATATTGGATTTTTATGTAACACCTAGATTAATTTTGAGAAAAGGGATTCACACTACTCTAGTTCCTAACAGGGAAACTCAGCTGTTCCTCTGTCTCAGGTTATATTTTAGGATTAGGTCTCTCCGGGTCTAAAACTGTGAGCTTTACAGTGTAAATCAATAACGTATAGCTTGTTTATTCCATCATCAAAAACGTGTTGAATATTTGCTGTGTGCCAGAATCTGTCCAGCCCTTAGAATACAGTGGTAAATAGCATCTTTCTATTTGTATTTTAAACCAGTGATCAATGATAGGCTGTAAGACATGAAAAGAAAAATATGCTTAGGAAGATGTTAAATCATAGTAGGAAAAAACCTCAGGTTTTCAAATTTGAGCTGAAATTCAAGAGGCGTTTATTCCTTGTAGGACTTTGGTCCTTTATTTACCTCACAGAGAGAGTTCAAACTAAAATTTAACAGATGCAAAATACAATTTGTTTCCTTTTTGGCTAAGATTTATGACTAGTGCTATTTCCAGGAAGGTTGCAGTACTTTCCTTTAAATGAACATTCTACCATTTAAAGGATTTTCCCATTTATTATCTCACTTGATTATACACCAGCCCTGGGTCGTGGGGAATCCCTTCTTTCTTTCATTCCCATTTCTAGTTGAGCCATGACTTGAGGAAACAGTTCCTAAATCACACATCAGTGAATCAGCCACACCCTTGTGGAATACAAGATTAAACAAATCCCATGTGATTCTTTTCCTTCTTCCATCTTAGCCATGAGATCCGTGGTACCAGCCCAGTAGTATCTCCCTTCCGTGGGAAAGTAGGATAGCCATTGTCTTGGTCAGGGTTCAGTTAGTGACAATCCAGTTCTGCCCAGTTGAAGTGGCAAGGGATTTATTATCCATCATTAGATGGCTTCCTAGATTTTGGATAGGGTTGGAGGAGCAGGCTCTCAGCACCCAGAAGCACCTCACAGAATCATACCACGGAACTGGCCACTGCAGGAGGGTGAGGAAGTGGGATCTACTCTCACATCTGCTGGGTCTTGTCCTGGACTTCCGTTGTCTCCATTGTGACACATGGGGCCAAATGACTGCCCCCTCTGACTTGGCTCTCAACACTATGAAGCCAGGAATGGGACACTGGGGTTTTAGTTACAGCTGCCACAGAAAAGCCAGTGCCTCCTTGGCTGTGTCTGCTGGTGGCAACACAGAAGCAGCCAAAGCGTCTGCTGTGAGCCGTGATGTCATCTTTTGCCTTCTGAGCGTAGGATGGATGTGTCTGCCGAAGCTACATCCTCATGTGTAGAGCCGGAGCCGCCGTCTGGCTTTCCAGCCTCTAGTGAGCATTAGGGCACACTGCAGGGGGACCAGAGTAGAGCTGAGTGGATCCACATGGAGTAGTTACTACGTCCACTTTCACTGAATTCTGGCCAGGTCACTGCTGGGGGTGAAAGGCTGCATGAGATTTGTTGTGCTTCTACAGCATTCTAAGGGCTTGCCTTTTTTTCAGTTAAAACACATATTTGATTTCTAGCTGTGTGACCCTGCACGACTAACCTAATATTTGCTGAACTTCCATCTACAATAATGAGAAAGGTAATGATGATGTCACATGTTAGCAGAAGATAAAGTGAGCTAAAATACACCAAAGTCCAATCCCAGAGGTAAATACCAGTTTGTTTCCTGGGTAAATGTAGGTTTATGTCTTCCCTTCTTCTCTCAGTGGGTCTAGACTTTGTAGATTAATTCTGCTTGGACCAGGCTGTACTTGGAGTGAGTGGCCATATCTCAGCCTCTAGTGAGTTTTCACATACCCAGCAATGCGTGTAAGCATAGAATTTATCCTCTCTGGTATGTACTGGGGTTAGGATGAGAATCATACATTTAACTAAAGAAAGCTTAAAAGCTACATTAAGACACACAGAGATCTGCGTATTTTAACTTTTAACATGAAGAGTTCATTTAGACTTTGTGAAAGATTGGTGGAACGATCTAGCCACATCATGAGTGATGCCAGCTTTGCAGGTACAGTGGGAAGATTCCATTGATTTATGTTCCTGTAGACTTTATTCAAAGCGGGCCTGAAAAGCCACAGGGTGGTTAGTTTTCCAGAGGCTTGAGTTTAATGACCTGTGTTGGTAAACATGGAAAGCTCCGACCTTGTTCCTTATCTCGCCTTGCCCTCTCCTTCATCTATCCAAAATCTAATTATAACAGGTGCCACTTTCTGGGGGAGAAAGACATCTTTATTGTTTATTTATAACCTGCCTTCTTTCCAGAAAGGGCTTGAGACAGGACAGAAATCTTTAAAATGAGCTTTTATAGGATGCAACAAGAAATCTACATCCAGCAAGGATGGAAAAGCATCAAAGACCTCTTTAGAAAGAGAAGCAGTTGATCTGAAGCACCAGACCTTGCGCAGGCTTGAAGGGGCATTCTCACATAAGTCACCTTAGAGACCTTTCTGGAAACAAGGCAGTCACCTTAAAGACAGAAAGCAGTTGTGTTGCCTGACACTGTGCTCAGCAGTCAGGAATTAAAAATACTGAGGACTTGTCAGCTAATCTCCCTTCAACTTTAGGTTTACTTTAGTGGGGAAAGACAAAGTCTGTGTGCTTTGAGGCTCTGACCTTCTGGTTTCACAGGCCCAGAATTTCCTTAGAGATAGAGATGTTTGAGGAGATCTACACTAGCTGTATTTAATATTCTACTAGCTTATACTTTGGAAATTATGTCTAAGGTTCCTATAACTGTGACATGAATCTTGAGCAGTTTTCCTTTTCATTCACATTTCAAATCATGAGCTATTGTTCATACTGTCCTGGGAAGCTAACGTTGGATTTCTTTTTACTTCCCTTTATGTGATTAGATTGATTTTCATGAAAGGCGGAACACCAGGGCTCAGTTAACTAGGTCACTGGTTAATACCAGGGTGGCTTTGAGAGCTCAGATGGGAGTCGACATTACATTTCCAGTCGGCTAAGGTACTAGAAAAGGTCAGACCACAAGGGTTCAGCTGCTGACTTGTATAATTGAGAAGTGGGAAGGTGTCTTCTGTGTGCCCCTAGAACTGTTGATAAGATTCCTTCTTTTTTTCACTAAAACTTTTTTGTGTGAAATGTCATACAGTACTAAAACACATATGCAGTTTAAATCATAATAAAACAAGTAACTATATGCCAACCACTGAGCTTAAGAAGTAGAACATTACCGTATTTTAGAGGCCCTTTTGTAGGCTCTGCCCTCTTCTGCGGAGGTCACCACTGTCCCGTTTTTTTTTTTGTTTTTCTTTAAGGAGATATATATATTCTGTATTTCATAAGGTTCAAAATGACAAAAGATTTGAATAGACAAATTTCTTTTCCAAAGGAGATACACAAATGGCCAGTATACACACGAAAAAGGATGCTCGATATTCTTAGTGTTTAGGGAAATACAAACCTAAGTGTTGTTTAGCTTTGGCTCATTTTGTGCTTTACAGAATATTGAATATTCTGTAATACGTGGTGTTTTCTTCTGTGACTTGCTTCTTCGATTCATCATTGAGTGTTTTTCATGTTGGTATATATAGCTGTTGTTCCTTAACTTTTAAAGTTGTATTTCATTTTACGAATGTACTATATTTACCCCTTCTATGTCGATGGTCTCCTAGATTGCCATCTGTTGGACTGATTAATTTTTCCTTTAGTATTTCTTATTCTCTTTCTTCTGTTTGTTTCTTTATGCTCTGTCTATTCTTTTAGTAGATTCTCTAGCTATGTTAGCATGCATACTTAGTCTATTGTACAGGGTAAAATTAGTATTTTTACCCTGCTCCTAAACAAATACAAAGACCTCAGAACTCTAACTCAGACAATTTATAATATTTTCTAGTTGTTTAGTTCTAGCTACTTTTCCACCTACAAGTGAGGTATTATAATTGTTTTACACAGTCTACAGTTTAGCTTTACCCACAGCCCACAGAGTTGTCTGATATCTTTGTTCATTGTTCCTTCTAACATCTCAAACCTCCCATCTGTTTTTGTTTTTCTGAAAATCTTTTTCTTCCTCATTCTTGAAAGATAAATTATACAGGTTATAGAATTCTAAGTTGACAGTTATTTTTGTCTCAGTGCATTGAAGGTGTCATTCTTCTGTCTTTTCGGTTTCCATGGTTGCTATCGAAGTTGGCAGTTAAATTGCAAGTTGCCATTCCTTTTTAATTTAGCTACTTTTGTTTTTAAAATTTTCTTTGTGTACAGCAACCTCATTATGATATGTCTAGCTGAGGATTTCTTTTCATTTATCCTGGGATTTGGTTGGGATTCTCAGATCCAATTACTGATCTTTCAACAATATTGGAAAATTCTCAGCCATTATCTCTTGAAATATTGGGAATATTGTCATTTCTGCTTTATTTCATCTACTTCTGAAATTCTAATTAAATATATGTTAGATCCTTAGATTCTATCTTGTATGTCTTTTTAAACTGGTAATTTCCAACTCTGGCTTCCCAGGCTGCATTTTAGTTATTATTACTTCTGTATGTTTAATTTTAATAATTATTTCTTTAACTGTTTAATCTATTCGTTGAATGTTTAATTTCAGTTCTCTTGTATTTCCAGAAATTCCTTAACTTTTTCAGCTCTACTATGTTCTTTATAAGCCTTCATAGACACAGACCCAACCCAATTGAGAGATCGAGTGTGGCTATAAATTACAAGGGAGATCTTTTCACCTTCTACTCATTGCCAAGATTGAGATACCTAAGTTATCTTGCTGCTCCCTCTGGACAGTGAGTTAACTTCTTGTCCACCCTCACACTGAAGGTATGGTCTTTTAAGATCCTAGCTTTATATGGTTGGTTTCCTTGTTATATTTTTCACCTCGGGTGGGCCCTGGGCTTTAATTGTCTCCCACAATCTAGCACCTAGATGGAAGCTTGACAAAGGATTTGAATAGACAAATTTCTTCTACAGAGAAGATATACAAATGGCCAAATAAGCACAAGAAAGGATGCTCAGTATCGTTAGTCTTAGGGAAATACAAACCAAAACCACAATGAGATACTACTTCACACACACTAAGATGGCTATAATTAAAAAGAGAGACAATGACAGATATTGGCAAGAATGTAGAGAAACTGGAACTCTCAGATGTATATTGCTGTTGGGATTGTAAAATGGTACAGCCACTTTGGAATACAATTTAGCAGCTCCTGCAAGTGATCCTCCTACCTCGGCCTCCCATAGTGCTAGGATTATAGGTGTGAGCCACCGTGCCTTGCCTACATGAGTGTTTATAGTAGCATTATTCATAATAGCCAAGAGGTGGAAACAACTCAGATGTCCATTAACTGATCAATGGATAAACAAAATATCTGTACAATGGAATATTGTTTGGTAAGAAAAAAAATAAAGTACCAAAACATGCTAAAGCATGGATAACCCTTGAAAACATGCTAAGTGACAGAAGTCTGACCTAAAAGGCCAAATATTGTAGGATTCCATAATTTATATGAAATGTCCAGAATAGGCAACTCCATAGAAACAGAAAGTAGATTGGTGTTTGCCAGGGGCTGGAGGAGAGGGAGAAATGGAGAGTGACTGCCAATGGGTATGGGATTTTTTGGGAGGGATGATGAAAATGTTCTGAAATTAGATAGTTGCGATGGCTACACAGCTCTGTGAATATACTAATAATTACTGAATTGTACACTTTTTAAAGGTGAATTTTACGATGTATGAATTATATCTTGGCCTGGCACAGTGGTTCATGCCTGTAATCCTAGGACTTTGGGAGGCCGAGGCAGGAGGATCACTTGAGGCCAGTAGTTCAAGACCAGCCTGAGCAATATAGCAAGACTCTGTCTCTATCAAAAATAGAAAAATCAGCTGAGCATGGTGGCATGCGCCTGTAGTCCCAGCTACTCGGGTGGCTGAGGTAGGAGGATCACTTGAGCCCAGGAATTTGAGATTGCAGTGAGCTGTGATGACACCACTGCACTCTAGCCCAGGCTACACAGTGAGACCCTGTCTCAAAAATAAAATTAAAAAAAATAAAAAGTATGAATTATAGCTCAAGCTGTTTAGGAAAAAAAG
Organism: Indri indri; assembly: GCA_004363605.1. Taxonomy (NCBI): domain Eukaryota; kingdom Metazoa; phylum Chordata; class Mammalia; order Primates; family Indriidae; genus Indri; species Indri indri. The sequence continues at coordinate 20,310 of RJWJ010019777.1, read as the reverse complement.
GTGGAAGCTCAGGGGACCTCAAGGTTTATCAAACTTTGTGTGGAAGTTGACTTTGACAGTTGATAACTCCCCAGGATAACTATTTTTTTTTAATAAATAAATTTGAATAGACAAATTTGATACATTTATTTATTTTTGGCTTCTTTGGATTCTTTCCTTTCCTGCCAGCTCAGCAACATGTTTTAAAATGTTTTATATTTTATCCATACTTGTTTCATTTGGGAAGATGCCCAATCTGTTATACGACCAGAAACTGAAGCCAGAATCTTTTTAAATTTTTAATTTTAAAAAAGTTTAAGTTGCTAAGTAAAATTGTAAGGACAATGTAATGAACTTTCTCATAAGTTCACTCTGATTTCTCAAAGGTAAATATCCTGCTTCATCCTCCTTCCTTGTCTGTCTTTCTCCTTAATATTTTTGTGGAATCATTTGAGAGTAGGTTGCAGACATCATGGCCCTAAATAGCCCAGATACTTTAGCATGCATCTCCAAAGGACAAGAATATTCTCCTAAATAAGCAAAGTATAACTATCAAGTTCAGCAAATTTACCTTTGATACTAAATGCAGTCCATACTCAAATTTTACCAAATTGTCCTAATAATGTTCTTTGTATTCTTTTTCCCTGTCCAAGATGATAGCCCAAGATCATGCATTGTCATGTCTCTGTAGTGTCCTTTAATCTGGAGCAGTTCCTCAGTCTTTCCATGTCTTTCACGACCTTGGCAATTTGAGGAATCCAAGTGAGCTGTTTTGTGGAAGGCTCCGCGGATTGGGCTTGTGTGGTATTTCCTCATGAGTAGATTCAGGCTACGTAATGTTGGCGGGAATCCCACTGAAGTGATGTCACTTCCTAGTGCCACACTTCAGGAGGCCAGAATGGCAGCGTGTCTCATGATTGGTGAATCTAACCAGAATCACTTTCCTGAAAACTGAATGTGACCTTTTTCTTAGCAGAAATGACACAGAATTTGGACCTATAACAGACTTGGCTTTGAGTCTTGGCCCTGCTACTATTAGCTCTATTGTCTTAAATTAAATGAAATATTTAACATTTTAAGGCCATCTCTAAAATATGGCTAATAGTACATATTTCTATAATACATATGTCTTGCAGTTATTGAAAGAATTGAATACAAATTCATGTAAATTGTTTAGCACAGTGCCTGGTACATAGCAAGAACTCATAACTCTTATTTTGGAGGGGGTGATATTAACCAAATGGCATGAGGGCCTCCCTGTCCCTCTAGGGTATCTGAAATTGCTCAGAATCTCAGTATCTCTGCGTGAGGAACCCAAAGGCCTCCTATGGACGTACTTCTGTTAATTCCCAAATGGCCAGTGTTCTCTTGGCCTTTTCTGCCTTCTCACCTGCTTCCTTTACCCTTTGCTACTGCCCATCCGTGGTGCCCATAAGAAGCCCACTGGCTCCCATGGTAGGTTGGTTTTAGGTGTTGACCAATGACAGAGGCAGAGGCTCTTGGAGGATGCAAACCTACCTCCCACTCCATTCTCCTCCCCCTCTTGTTTTATCACCCTTCCCTTCTGGATTACTCATCCTTCTCATCTCCAAATCCTCCTCCCTCTGTTATGCAGGGAAACCCTCTCCAACTCCTACCTCCAAACTGTGTATCTTAATCCAGTGAGGGCACCACAGAACCAAGACTCCTCACTCACCCCAGAAGCAGCTCCATAGAGGGCAGAGGGCCTTGTAAACAGGAACCTCTTTCTCTATAACATGATTGTTTTTATTCTGCTCATTGTGCTCCTTGTGCAACAGTAATGCCGTGGTATTTCCCTTATCTTTGTATCGGCTTGAGAGGATAGCAAGTGGCGTGAACCTGTTTGAGCGATACCTGGATGGAGGCACTGCCCGGCTAGCTACCAGAGTAATTGCCTGTGGCTAGCCATGGACCTTGGCATAGGTGTTTTACCTGAATCCGGAGGAGAAAGCTAGGCTCAGCTGAAGTTGTGTTACACAAAATCTTTGGTTTTCAGAAGTGAGCATTAGCTGGAGCTCTGCTGATACCACTTTGGTTGTTTTCTTGTAACCCATCTTGTCAGTGCGTTCTACGAAATGAGCGTTGGATAGTGCACCTTATGTGTCTTCCTTTATGCCACCTCCCACTCCTCCTCCAAGGAGCTGTTTATCTGGATAAACTTGTTTGGCGAGGCTACCAGAACTTCTGCATGAAATGAAGGATGCCTTCTTCATCTGCTGGTTTTTGCATAAATGGGTGACATTTCCATGATATTATTATTCAACCCTTTCTCCTGAGAAATTCTCTGATCTTGAAAAGGATGGGGGAGGAACAGAAAGGAACACTGCTCATCTTGGCAAAGGCCAAGGCTGTCCAGGGAGGCCCCGCATGGTGGGGCTGTGGGTGGCTAAGGCTGCATGGTTGGTGCTGCTGCTGTTTATGGCCTTGGTCAGTCCGTTCTCCAGGGAGTGGGGCTGCACAGGAGGGTGACGAGAATTGGTGGGAACTGTCTTGTGTTGCCCAAACTTAAAAGACTCTATCACCCTATGTTATGTTATCACCCTAAATTATGTTATTCTAATGAAGAGTATTTGTTTCACAGAAGCCTGTGAAATAGAAATGACGCTGGCCACCAGACCAGTTTTGTTGGCCTGTAGAGTGTTAAAAATCAAAATAAGTTGCCAATATGTAAAAGCCAGATATTATAAGAAAATCTAAATTTCCATTTTCTCTTAAAAAATTAGACAAATGCATAATACTGAGCCCACAATCCTTCATGGCAATAATATTTTGGAGCCAAAAAGTGGCTGCCCTCTGCATGTAAGAGTGTTAGTCAGGATGCATATTTGACTTTTGAAACAAAGACCAAAATAAGTGGCTTAAACAAGGTAGAAACTTGTTTTTCTCCCATGTGGCAGTCAAGGCACTAATTGCCCAGGGCAGATATGATGACTCCATAGCGTCAGAGACCCCGACCACTATCTTGTTTTCTCTCTGTCCTCTACTGTGGATTCCATATTCTGGTCCCAGATGCTACTGTGTTTCCCACCATCCTGTTTCTGGCCTACAGTAGGAAGGGAAAGTAGAAGGTGCATTCTTTCAAGACCCCACCTGGGACTGGGTGAGGCGGCTTATGCTTATAATCGTAGGACTCTGGGAGGCCAAGGTGGGAGGATCCCTTGAGCTCAGGAGTTTGAGACCAGCCTGAGCAAGGGCTAGACCCCGTCTCTCCTAAAAATAGAAAAAAAATTAGCCAGGCGTGGTGGCCACACCTGTTGTCCCAGCTACTCAGGGGGCTGAAGCAGGAGGATCCCTCAACCCCAGGAGTTGGAGGTTGTAGTGAGCTACGATGATGCCACTGTATTCTACCCTGGGCCACAGGGTGAGAATCTGTCTCGAAAAAAAAAAAAAGACCCAACCTGGAAGTTGCATGTATCATTTTCTCTCACATCCTGTTGGTCAGGATGTACAAGTATGGCCACATCTGGCTGCAGATGAGCCTGGGGAAATGTGGACTTCATCCATGTGGTCATGAGAATAGCTAATACTCGCTTCTTACTAAAGGTGAGAGTGGATAGTATGGACAGTTCTGTTCTGTGCTGCAGTGGGCCTTGCACACCCCTATTTGCTGAAGTCTCCAGCTCTCTCCAGTCTTCCCATGACTGGGGCCAAGAGTCATTGCCATTTATTGCCTTATACGTGATGTGTTTCACTCATTTATGTTACCTGCTCGGTCCCTGTAGACATTTGAGGTTGCATTATCACCTATGCCTTGATAATCTCTTTCAAAGCCCCTTTATGCATTTATACTTGTGGTTGCCTTTGTTTAGAATTGCCTTCTCCCCCTTTCTGGCTTGGCAAACTCCTCTCAGGATAACTCAGCCCCATTTCCTTTTCCAAATTGAGTTCTCTCTCTGTTGTCACATCCTAATATATATATCGCTAATTTTACATAGCACCTTTTAGTTTACTTCCTTTATATACTTGCTGCACTTGGTATATACACAGCACTTGGTATATACAGTGGTCTCCAACCTTTTTGGCACCAGGAACCGGTTTCATGGAAGACAATTTTTCCATGGACCCAGGAGTGAGTGGGGTGAGGGGGGGATGGTTTCGGATGATTCAAGCACATTTGTTGTGCACTTTATTTCTATTATTTATTACATCGTAATATATAATGAAATAATTATATAACTCATCATAATGCATAATCAGTGGGAGCCCTGAACTTGTTTTCCTGCAACTAGACGGTCCCATCTGGGAGTGACGGGAGACAGTTGATTTATTATGGTCTCTGTGCGATCAAACCTCTCTGCTAATGATGATCTGTATTTGCAGCCACACCCCAGCACTAGCATCACTGCCTCAGCTCCACCTCAGATCATCAGGCATTAGATTCTCATAAGGAGCGCAACCTAGATCCCTTGCACGTGCAGTTTACAGTAGGGTTCGTGCTCCTATGAGAATCTAATGCTGCCGCTGATCTGGCAGGAAGTGGAGCCCAGGTGGTGATGCAAGCAACAGGGAGTGGCTGTAAATACAGATGAAGCTTTGCTTGCTCCCCTGCTGCCGCTGCTCAGCTCCTGCTGTGTGGCCCGGTTCCTAACAGGCCATGGACTGGTACCAGTCTGCAGCCCTGGCGTTGGGGACCACAAGTATATAATACACTAATGATCAGTACCATTTACTGAGTGGTCATTCAGAGAAAGACATTTCCTAGAACTTTTTTTTTTTTTTTTTTGAGACAGAGTCTCACTCTTTTGTCCGGGCTAGAGTGAGTGCCATGGCGTCAGCCTAGCTCACAGCAACCTCAAACTCCTGGGCTCAAGTGATCCTCCTGCTTCAGCCTCCCGAGTAGCTGGGACTACAGGCATGCGCCACCATGCCCGGCTAATTTTTTCTATATATTTTTAGTTGTCCTATTAATTCCGTTCTATTTTTTTTAGTAGAGGCGGGGTCTCGCTCTTGCTCAGGCTGGTCTTGAACTCCTGAGCTCAAACAATCTGCCCGCCTCGGCCTCCCAGAGTGCTGGGATTACAGGTGTGAGCCACCGCGCCCGGCCCCTAGAACTTTTATAAACATTATTTTTAATACCCTACAGTGAAATAGTGTATTAGTCATGGCCTTTACAGTACAGATTATGGAAACTTGGCAAAACTGGCTTCAGTGACAACGAAAAGAAGGATTACTTGTAGTTCTACATGTCTGGCAAGTTGAGCTATGGGTCACGCTTCAGCTGTGGTTGGAATCAGCTCAGATGATAGTGGGACTCCGTCTTTCTCCATCTGTTGGCCACGCTTCCCCCTGTATAGACAACATCCTCAGAAAGGCTTTCTCTGCATGATGACAGAGATGCCACTCACAGTTTAGATTTTCCTTAAAGTTATTGATTCCAGAAGAAAAGAACACAAATCTGTTTCTTTACAGTGGTAACCGAGCACTTCATACTGGCAACCAGTCAGGGAGGAAATCCCTGACTGACTAGCTTGGGTCACATGGCCATTCCTGGTCCAGACAGTGTGACGGGGGGAAGAACTCTGGCCACCCTGGGTGGGTCTGTCTACTTCTGGTACCAGCAGGTAGAGTCAGCCCTACTCAAATTACACTGAAGGAAAGGGAGTCTCCAAGGAGGGATGCAACAGGCAAAAACATGTGCCAACTACATTTGGAACTACCCTTGTCGCATTTTACGGATAAAGCGGCTAGGTCTGAAAGGGTTTATGGCGACCTAAGGTCACAACCAAGAAGTGGCAGAAATGGGATTCAAACCAGGTCTTTCCAACTCCAAATGGTAGGCTCTTAATTTACTGCACTCAACTATTTCTAGAGGGAGTTATCACGGGACCCCACCCACCCCACCTCTGCCTGGGGACAACCCTCAGGTTTCACCCTCCTATGTGAGGCAATTAGAATATGAAGATATCTTGTGGCCCCACTATGGCAGGATTTTGTGTCAAAGCACAAGTTTAGCTATAAGCTCTGTTTTCCCTGGACATCTCTATTGGCTATACTGTGACTGAAAACATTTCTCTTAGCCAGTGAAAGAACTGTCGTTTTACATTAATGAAAGTAGGAAGTCAGGCAGCTGGAGTCTTGTCTTCTCTTGGAACATTTTGGTTAATTTAGCACATACGTTCTCAACAGGGGCAGTGTTGCTTGCAAGGGAACAAAAGCTGGTTCTTGGGGTTGGGGAGGGAAATCTTTTTTTCATGATACAGTGCATATATATATGTAGTACCAAAATAGATACACAGTTTATCTGTGATGTTACAGTTTCCTGGGGAGAATGTGCTGTGGTGGATGCCGTCTTGAAAACAATAACAGATTTCCCCTCCAGGTCTCATTTGCCTCCAGCTGTCACTTTTTTTCTCTGTCCCCTTTGCAACAAAACTTCTTGAAAGAGTTGTCTTTACTTTCTAATTCCTCTCATTGCATCCATTTTTGAACCCACTCCAATGAGTCTTGTCACTATTCCATTCAATTAGCTCCTCCCAAGGGTACCAGTGACTTCTACTTTGCCACACCCAATGGTCAGCTTTCAGTCCTCTTACTGAGCCTATGGACCATATTGATACAGTTGACAACTCCCTCCTTTAAATGCCTTCTTTTCTTGGCTTCAGGGGTCACCGTCCTCAATTTGGTCTCTTGTCTCACTGGATGTGCGCCTCATCTCCTTTCCTGGTACCTCCTCATCTCCTCAACTCTAAACACGGGAATGCCAGGGCTCTGGTCTGAGAACCGTGTCTGTCAACACTCATTCCCCCGCTGGAATCTCCTCCAGAACCATGGTTTTAAACTCTCTCTGCAGGTCTGTGACTCCCAGTTTCTGTCTCCAGCCTAGACCTCTCCCCTGAATTCCAGACTTGTATACACCTACTCACCATCTTTTCTGGTAGGTCTCACAGGCAACGCCAAGTCCCAATATTTGGGAAACACAGAGGACAGAGAAACGTGAAAGAACCCGGGAGGATGCAGTCAGCAAAATCCAGACTGTCTACAGGACAAATGATGCAGTTGTTTCAAAAAACAAATTTTAAAGAAAAAGAAAGTAATGGAGGAGACACTTACAGATTAAGAGAGACTTGAGAGATAAATGTCAATCGGTTACAATATATGTACCTTATTTGGATATTGACACAAACAACAATAAAATAATTATGAGATGTTCAGGGACATTTGAATGTTGACTAGGTATTTGATAGTAAATAATTATTGCTCATTATTTTTAGCTGTGAGAATGGTGATTTGGCTACATTAGAAAAAAATCCAAAAAAATCTACCCAGAATGTTTTCGGTTCTCACCACCTGCGGTGTTATTACCCTCAGCCAAACTAACATCCTCTCTTGTCTTGTTTTTATAATTGCTTCTTAACTGATGTCCCTGCTTCTATGCCCCACCCCCAGTCTGCTGTCAGCACAGCAGCCAGAGAGGTCCTGGTAAGATGTGTCGTGTTATTCCACTTCCCATTGCATCTGGAGTAAGAGCCAAAATCTGTTCAATTTACAAGACGCCCGAGGACCCTCCCTTACCCCTCTGACCTCATATCCTGCTTCCCTCCTGGGTCAGCTGCTCTGGCCTCTTGCTCCTTTTGTGACACAGAGCTTGTGCTCCAGTTTTAAGCATTTGCATTTTCTCTTCCCCCTGCCTAGACCCAACCTTCCCCAGGTATCTGTCTGTCTCGTTGCAGTACCTCCTTTCCCCGAAAACGAAGTAAACCTTTATTCCCTTAGCCTGCCTTATTTTTCCCCATAGCATTTATCACCATCTTACATATGTGCTATTTATTTTATTTTATTTTTTTGGTCTGATACTCCCCCTAGAACATGAGCCGTATGAGAGTAGAAGCTGTGTTTTTCATTGCTGTATCCCCAGGGCTTAAAATAGCTCCTTGCACATAATGGGCGCTAAATGTTTGTTGAAAGAGAAAAGAAATTCATGAGGGGAGAGGAAATTTTTAGAAGGGTCCCTGGGGGATTGGGAAATGAAAAATGAAAAAAAAGGTTGAGAAACCTGCCTTAGCCCAAGCCCTAGGGAAGCCACATGGTCAGCTAGTGTCCGCTGTTACTATTATTACTGTATTTAGGTCTTTCTTTTCACACCTTGGGACAGTCTGTGTTTTATCTATGACATCTACATGTGGTACAGCAAAACTTTGCAATTCGGCTCTAATTGGGAGAAAGGCCATTTGAGTTTCTTTTTTTCAGACTGAGCCACTATCTCTGTTTGTTTGGTTTTTTTTAAAGGCGAAGATTGGCACTCAGCACCCACGGTGGGGGCCGGCGGACCCCTCCCCGCCCGTGAGCCACTATGTCTTGAGCTCTTGCTGCGGCTTCTGTTCTGTAGTCACTGCGGGGAACTGCGGTAGGGGTTGGCATGCTGGCCTTGTAGACAAGGCTCCCACCTGTAGTGGGCATATGTAAAGTGACCAGCACATGATAGGGGAGTTAGCTTCCTTCCCCGCACACACGGAATGGCTGGTGGCGCTTTGTTGGCATTTCAGGCTGGGCAGTTGGTGGTTGTGTGTGTCCCTCCCCACCCAGCAGGATGTTCATGGTCTCTGGCTCCAAGGATTTATCTCGACACTAAACACATCTTCAACTTGTTTCATACACGCACAGCCCCCCTCCCCCATACACTTTGAGAACTGAGGTGTCAGGGAGGCGCTGAGGAGGAATAATGCAGAAATGAGGCAGTCCAGGCAGGCACTCAAATACGCTGTTAGTTCACGGCTGGAAAACAGTGCTCTCGGTGTGTTCAGGGGCTTTTGGTTTCTTTTCTGAAAGTCCATTTGTAAATATTTATAGCCCACTTCTTTCCAAAAAGGATTTGAAATAGCTTTATGAGTATACATAAACCCACACACAAATATACACTTAGTTAACAAAACAGAAGTGAAAAAAAAAAAAAATAGGACCGGAAAGAACTGGAGGAAGCAGTAGGTGAGCCCTGAGGGTTCAGCCAGGGACAGTGATGGAGAATCACACGCAGCCTGATGCTTTCTGCAAACCGAGCGCCTGGGAATCAGGGCGCGGGTGCTCCTCCCCTACCCAGCGCTTCACCTGTCCTTGCTTTTTACTGGCTTTTGCATTATCGCTCATAATTTTTTCCCATTAGTCATCATGTTATGGCTTTTTGTTTGTTTTTTGAGATGAGATCTTGCTCTGTCACCCAGGCTGGAGTGTAGTGGCCTCATCACAGCTCACTGCAGCCTCCAACTCCTAGACTCAAGTGATCCTTCTGCCTCAGCCTCCTGAGTAGCTGTGACTACAAGCGCGCACCACCATGCCCGGCTAATTTTTTTATTTTTATTTTTGTAGAGACGGGTCTCGCTATTGCCCAAGCTGATTTCAAACTCCTGGCTTCAAGCGATCCTCCCGCCTTGGCCTCCCAAAGTGCTGGGATTACAGGCATGAGCCACTGCAACTGGTTGTGTTTGTTTTTTTTTTTTTTTTTGAGACAGAGTCTCACTCTCTTGCCTGGGGTGAGTGCTGTGGTGTCAGCCTAGCTCACAGCAACCTCAAACTCCTGGGCTCGAGCAATCCTACTGTCTCAGCCTCCCAAGTAGCTGGGACTACAGGCATGTGCCACCATGCCCGGCTAGTTTTTTCTATATATATTTTTAGCTGTCCAATTAATTTCTTTCTATTTTTGATAGAGATGGGGTCTCGTTCTTGCTCAGGCTGGTCTCGAACTCCTGAGCTCAGGACAATCCGCCCACCTCGGCCTCCCAGAGTGCTAGGATTACAGGTGTGAGCCACCGCGCCTGGCCAACTGGTTGTGTTTTTTATTGAAAAATACAAGTAACTGATTATATAGCATCATTTTAAGAGTGGACATAGGACTTTTAGTAGACATTCTAGATGATTCATGTCTGTCCTTACCACCTGCCTGGCTGGGATAACAGCTCACAGAGGGCATGAACTGTGTCTATTCATCTTTGTACTCCAGTACCTGGAAGCCAGGAGGAACGCAATAAATATTTCACTGAATAAATGAATGGTATTACAGTTCTCCTTACTGGAAAGGAAGAAGCCTGTCCGTTGTTTGAGGGAGAGGTTTTTGTTTTTGTCTTTTCCTGGCTGTATTTAGGGAGTTCTCTCATGTGGGCAGTTATATTAGGAGTTTTGAGCAATGTCCTGGGTCTTGTTCTCAAGAAAATTTAGGAGAAATGCAGACACAAGATTCATGTGGCCTTTCCTTATGAAGGGGAAAGCTGAAGTCCTCACTTTGAAGGGCAGTTTGATGGAGAGTCTCAGAGGCCCCAGCTAAGGTGATCACAGAACATACCTTCTGGTCATCTGACCTGATCCAAGAACAGACAGAGATCCCTCAGGGAGGGTAGAGAACAGTCCCTAAATATTACTGCTTTTAGGGCAGCATTGCGTATACCCTGGAGGTGGTTTGATTTGAGGTTAGGTAATACAGTTGTTAAAAGCAGGGACCTTGCGTAGAATTATACACAAAGATATACCACACACAAAAATAATAATACGTACATGCAAAAATGGGTGCGATCTATGTAAACACTGTAGACTAGTGAAGTGCATTGTGTCCACGTCACTTTCCTGGTTTTGATAAAGTACTGTAGCTATGTAAAATGCTGCTATTGGAGAAGTCGGGTGATGGTTATGTAAGATCTCTCTGTACTGTTTTTGCAACTTCTCATGAGTCTATAATTTAGAATTAAAAAAAGTTTTTTAAAAAGCAAGGCATTAGCAACAGAGCTGGATTCAATCCCACGTTACCCCTGCTGAGCAGTGCCTTTTTCTCTTAGCACTTAATGTGATTGTTAGCTACATATTTGCTTTTTGCCTTTCTCCCCCATAGGAACAGAAACTCCTCGAAAGCAAAAGTTGTGTCTGTTATGTTCACTGCTAAATTCCCCAGCTCCTAGCACAGTGCCTGGCACCCACTTTTTATACTCCAGTGTTTGGCCGAAAGAATAATTATGGGCACAGGTGACTTACTCTGAGGCTGTCCTATCAGTGCTGCAGTGAGAACAACACCTCCTCCTCAGGGCACTGGGAGAATTAAATTTATGTAACATAGGTAAAGCTCAGGGCCTGCTAGAGATCAAACTCTCAGCTCCAGGGGTGGCAAACTTTTCCCATCAAGGGCAGATAGTAATGTTTCAGGCTTTGCAGGCCCGCAGTCTCCATCGCAGCTATTCACCTCTGCTACTGTGGCACAAATGCAGCCAAGACGATATGTAAATGAATGCATGTGGCACATTTAAATATGAAATTTAAAATGTTAAGTCTTTAAAAAAAGTTTGTAAGAACACTGAAATTTGAATTTCATACAGTTTTCATGTCACAAAATATTCTTTTTTTTTTTTTTTAACTGTTTAAATATATAAAAACCACTCTTAGTTTGTGGGCCGTACAGAAATAGGCAGCAGGCCACAGTGCGTTCACTATGGTAGGCACTGCCATCTTGGGCAAGCCCGCTCTCCAGGCTGCTGGCCACAGGCACACGCAGAAGCTGTGGAAACTAGATACTTTGGTGGCAAAGTTAACGTTCTCCACAACAGTGGCTCTGTGCAACAGGTTTCTCTCTGGGTGGAGAAGGCGGCTGCTCCTGTAGCCTAAGTAAACCCAGCCTCAATTTTCCTCAGGAAGCTTTGTAGGCTCGGCACTGTTTCCTATATGCAAATGTAGCAGATGTGTTCTTAGCTCTAGGCTGCAGAGTGTTCTCCAGGTGCCCTTGTCTGCTGGAAAGGTCAGATTTGGGCTCACACCCTGCCTGTGCAGCCTCTCAGCTCTGAGCTTGGACAGGTCCCTCAGGCCCTCTGCAACTCGGTTTCCTCTACTTTAAAAGTGTAATGGTTCTCCAGATAGCGCCTCTGGAAAAAATAAAAAAGTAAAGTGTAATGGTGATGTGTGGTGGAGTCACGTTTGTGGCTGCCTTCTTTTATTTTGGATTAGCTAGTAGCCATTAAATTCCTTCTTCTGCCTGCGGTAGTTATACCGACCTAACACATTAAAAGGTTGCTTTGAGAACTAAAATGAAACAATATATTAAGGTACCTGGCACTTACCATTTTTATTGAGTACCTTCTATAATGTTTGAGTCTAGATGAAGTAAGATCATCTCCATTCTTTCAGACACACACCTCTCAATTTGAAATTTTTCTTCATTTTTTTGTCTTTATGAGAATTAATGTGACACAAAGTCACAAATAATTTTTTTTTCAAAGTTTTACCTAAAACCCCCAGATATTTTGTTCCTAAACAGGTTGGGGACCAATGTGATATTGCCCTTACTCTTAAAATCTTGAAGCACTTCAGGTGTTAATACTATTAAATGATTACTAGGTGAATTATTTTTGTAGTGTTCAAATAAATTTTAGTATAAATTGATTGGGTGAAATACAGTAATGTTTTATGTTTTGTCTTTATGATAGGAGTTACAAGGGGGTGTTAATTCAAAGTAAGTTAAATTAAAACGATTGGGGAGATAAAGCTTTAGTAGAATACATAAATAGTTTTCGAGGTTGATTAGATTGGTAGAATCAGAATAAATATTTTAGAAACTTATTCTTTGAATAAAAGTGCACACTATGTCACTTATTTTATGTATTACATCGACCTTATAGAGATGGCCAAATCAAAAAGGATGGCGGAAGAGATTTTGACTCAGACTTTGGTTGTGAGTGAGGGAGATGGGAAAATTAACCGGAGGCTGTTGATAGGATTACAGAGAAAATCACTGAAGAATCTGGAAATTCATATGCCCACTGACCCGCACAAAGCAGCATTGCGTGTTTGAAATTTGGCGAGAAAAAGATAAATGATCCATTCGTGGCTTTTTTAAAAAAAGTATTTACAAAATCTTAATTCACATGGTATATTCTTTTTCCTTGACATGTGTTGTTGTGGATCATAAAACTAAGGTTCCAGAAGATTAAGTCACTTGCCAGATATCACGTAGCTAGACCTGGAATCTGAACACAGTTGACCTGCCACTACCATCCATGGTCTTTGTACAACACCTTTGTCTCTCTGTGTTCAGGACTCTGCAAACACAGAGTTTTAGATGACAGATCCTTGCTCTCAAGGAGCTTACAATTTAGTTGAGGAACTGCGGTCAGAATCTAATAGTCCCCTCCCCCTGAATTTCCAAGTTTGACTTCTTATATATAAAAGGGAAAATTTTTGATCCCTTCCCCTTCTCCTTCCCCTTCTCTTTCTTTTCCTTCCTTCCTCCCTTCTTTCCTTCCTTCCTTCCTTCCTTTTTCTCTTTTTTGACAGAGTTTTGCCCTGTTACCTAGGCTAGAGTGCAGTGGCACCATCATAGCTCACTGCAGCCTTGAACTCCTGGACTCAAGTGATCCTCCCCGCTCAGCCTCCCAAAGTACTAGGATTACAGGCATAAGTCACTGTGCCCAGCCACAGTTTCTTTTATACTAAAAGTCACAAAATCAACTGCATATGGGGGCCAGGCAGGCAGCATAAATGAGCAAAGCAGGCAATAGGGAGCAGTGGGTTAGTGGTGAACCAGAGATTGCAATTTCCACCTAAAGAGGGCACTATAATTTGGCTACAGCTAATGGTGCCCACGGAGAAATGAAGGGCCCAATGATAGCAAATCTTCTAATTTTTCAGAGAAACCCTGAATTTGAAATTTAAAATCTCCCGATTAACCTTCTTTTTAAAAATTCTCAAAACACTATATTAACCAACACTATGTGTGCTAAACAGAATTGTCCATTGGGCCTCAAGTTTGAGCTCTGCCGTACACTCTGTGGTCTTTAAGACAAACTCTGATGGCAGTTGCCAAATGAGTATGAAGTCAGGAAGCTTCAGAGAGCCATGGCGTCAGAGGAGGCTTCCTGGAGGAGGTGGAATCTGAAAGGGGCCTTGAAGGATAAATAGTAGAAAAGAAGGGAGAGATCCTTCCAGGCTAGGAGAGGAGAAAGAATGTAAGTATTGAGCCCAACACTCAAAATATTATCTGAAGTGATGATACCAGCAATGATGCAATATGCTGTTTTTAAAAATTTTTTCTTTGTTTTTCTTGTCCATCCTAATTTGTCCTAACCAATATGCTGTTAATGGTATATTAACAAGAAGACAAGAAAGCCAGTCTGACTGAAATGGATGCATAGAAAATGTAGGACCAGCCACCGAAACCTCCAGCAAAGGCATACTTAGTGATGAAACATTAGAGCTTTCCCTTCTACGATCAGGAACATAAAGATGTTCACTAACACCATTTATATTCATCAGTACTGGAGGTCCTAATCAGTGTAGTAAGATGAGAATAAGAAATATAAGGATTGGAAAGAAAGAAACCAAACTGTCATTATTCATAGTCAGTATTATCTACAAAGAAAATCCAAGAAAGTTTACAAATGACTAGAATTACAGTGTTCAACAAGATTGCTCAATATAAGATCGTAATACAAACGTCGATTCCATTTCTGTGTACACATAATAAACAGTTTGCAAATATAATTTTTAGAATTTACATGACTTTTATGGAGCAAAACTGTGAAACTTCATTGAAGGATAAAGATCTAAATAAATGGAAAGCTGTAACATACTCATGAGTGGGAAACATCAATATTATAAAGATGTCGGTTCTTTCCCAAATAAACATATTTAATATAATTACAGTTCAGAGCAATTTTGTGTGGGTATGGATAATATAATACATGTATGTTAATTTGTTTCCAAAACGTGTTACATGTGAAACAGATAATTCAAGGCCAAATTTGGAGGACTTTGGTGCCAGAACATGGAGTTTAGACTTGATCCAACATGCTGGCATTTCTCAGGCTAGGGCCAGTGTTTGTATTTTCCAGGATTTAAAAATAATCTTTTTGTGTTATTTTAGTGATATAAGCAAGTTCTGGGATTTTAAATGTACCCACGGGCTGCCAGGTGATTTCTGGACATACACTTGTGTTTGTGTTTGCAGTCACCTTGGTGCTGAGTTGTAATAATTTGTCATTGGTTATTGACAAAGGAACAAGGCAGACTGATTATATAAGTCTCTGGTTAGACCAAGTATAAGCCAAGTAATGTCACAGCCCAGCAAGGCTAAAGTAGTTGGAGAATTACATAAGATATGTTAGAGGCCATGGACTTGGTAAACCCAGAAGAACCTATACAGCTTCTCTCAGCATTATGTTTAAGTTGCAAACAATAGTTTCATAAAAATACCTGGTGTTGTTGCTTTGAATTTCATTGGGTTTGTGGCTTTGTGTTCTGTTTAATTTGCAAATTTGGTTTGGTTTTTTCTATTCATACTGACATTACACAACTTGGTCATCACTGAGGGTTGCTTTGAGAATTATTTTCACTTTTAACGAGGCCCATGCTCTATTCAAGATGGAGAAACACTAAAATAGGCCATCAGAAGTTGGAGTGGGGATGGGATATGATGCAGATTTTGTTTTCAAGGTTCTGCCACTAGCAATTTGTAGGCTAGGTGGGAGGTGAGAGGCAAAGATGAATTTGAGTAGAGAAGAATACTTTTTGAAGGTCAACTGTTGACAAGTCATTAAGCACTTAATCCCCTCAAACAAGTCAATGAGTTAATTTCCCCATTGTAAGATGAGGAAATTGAGGCTCAGAAAAATTAAGTAATTTATCAAAAGCCACATAGCTGGAAAGTAAAACGGGCAGGATGTCAGTTCAGACTACATTCTGCCACGCTGCCGTACAGGAATGAGTAGTGGCCACTGTGGGATGGTCACAGCTGAATCCAGAGAAAGGAATGAATTTGGAAACTTTATTTCTTGAATTGAGCTTTTCCCACCAGGAAACCTGAGATACCCAGCACCTGCCTGGTGGGTGGTGAGTTAAGCCAGTGACCTGGGTACTACAGTGACCTGGGTCCCAAACCCTGCCTCTTTAAACCTAGTTCCTAGCATTTATTATTGGGGGGAAGCCTTTGCTGCCACTCTAGGTATACCTAGCGGTAACAAGTTTCATGGTATTACTGTTGTTTTTAATTACCTGGTGATTGAATATAGGACGTAAACCTTTTCTTGGAAATTGAAAAAATAAGTTAGGTAAGATTCTACTTAAACTCCAACAGATCTATAGCTCTCATAACCTTGTGTCCCGACTTACCTTCTTGTTCAAGTTTTAACAGCTTGGTCTGGATGAAAGACCATTTGGTGTCTTTCTGGTGGAGAAAATATTCCAAAGAATCTGAGCATTCATGAGCTTGAGTTTATGTGTGCTAGAAATGCCTGCAGGCCTCCCACATTCAATCCACATCACCCTGGATTGTCACTCCTTCGTTGCGCAGGGCAGCTTGAAATTGGAGGAGATTTTGAAATTGGAGATTTCAAAGGGACCTTGAGCTCTGCTCCTGTAGATGCCTTGCAGATAAGAAGATGGGCCAAGAGATGAGGACACATTTTGAGTTTCTGAAAACCTGGCTGCCTACCAATCTAAAGCCTCTCCTGTTTCCCATACATTACAACTTTGTGTTTCTCTTTTCTTAATTAAACTCAATTTTCAAATAGGCATAGACTAGGTACTGTGTCTACATGGTTCAAAAGTCAAAAGTATGAAAAGCTGAGCACAGAAATCTTGCTATGCCCCTCCCTCATGCCATTAACCCTACCTCTTACACATGACAGCTTTAGGTTTCTTGTTTATCCTTCTATTGTTTCTTTAGGCCAGGGTTTTTCAACCTTGAAACAATTGACATTTGGGGCTGGATAATTCTCTGTTGCAGGGGCTGTGGTGTGCATTGTCAGATGCTTAGCAGCATTCCTGGCCTCTACCCACTAGAAGCCAGTAACACCCCCTGTCCCCTGACCTGAGTCATGGCCATCAAAAATGTCTCCACATGTTGCCAAATGCCCTGTGGGGGACAAAATCACCCCCAGTTGAGAACCGCTGCTTTATGCAAACAGAGGCAAATGCGAACATGTATTTTTATTTTCCACCCTTTCTTTGAGTAAATAGTAGGAATCTATATACCCAGCTTCTCTTCCTGATAGGTAGACAGTTCTGTATCCTGATAGAGATATATAGAGAGAGATATGTATATAGATATCCTGATACATACACAGGATATATGTATAGGATATGTATACACACACACAGGAATATATATGTGTGTGTGTGCGTGTATATATATATTTAACTTGAATAGATACCCTAGAGATCTCTGGATCAGTGGAGTTTGTCCCCAGCGTGGCAGCTGTGTAGCACTCCCTGGTGTGGAGGTGCTGTAGTCAACTAAGCCAGCCCGCTGTTGGGGACTTGTTTCCCCTCTGTTGCTATTAAGCTGTGCTGGTGTGTAAGCCATTCATGTGTCGTTCTTGCTTGTGCAGGTGTATCTGTGGGATAGATCCCAGAACTGGGGTTGCTGGATCAAGGGTAAATGCATCTCATTTTGGTGGCTACCACCAGATTTCTCCTCCCCAAAGGCCGTGCCCTTCGGCACTCCCGTCAGCAGGCATTTGAGCAGCCTGTTTCCCCACAGCCTCACCGACAGGGTTATGAAACCTTTGAACTCTTGCCAATCCCATAGAAGAGGAATGCGTCATGTTTCCTAACAGCACAATGTTTACTTAAAAGAGCCTTATTTATCTTGAACAGGGACCGAAGTGAACTCAGCCTAGTCTGCTTTCCCCTGAGTGGCCGGTATCTCACACAGGTGTGTCGCCAGGCCTTTGTTTTGCTGAGCCCTCCACCAGGGACGTGTTTCCACTTCACTGTCAGAACTTCCACCATTCTTCGTGGCTTCCAAATGCTGTCTCCGCTGAGAAACTTTTCCTGATTCTGATTTCCACCCCTTTTCCTCCTCCTCTGAGTTCCCTCTGGCATATCCCTCTGTGCTATTGCCCATCCACAGTTGTTGCCCAGGCAGGTGGGAGTCTGGGGTCATGCGGGTCTGGTTTTGAATTCCAGCTTTGCCATGTACTCTCTGCAGATCCTTGGTTGAATTTCTTAATTTCTCAGGGCCTCAACTTTCTCATCTCTAAAATGGGAATAATACTTCCCTGAGAGAACCCATGTAAAGTATGCAGCAGTGGATAGGCATCTAATAAATACTCACTCCTTGAGGGCACATCCATCTATTTCATGTCCTTGCACACAGTAAATCCAGGTACGGTGTCTATTTTTTAAAAACAAAACTGTTTCTATGAAGTGAATGGTGATTTATTCAGTAATTATTTGAGCACCTGTTTTGTTCCAGGCATTGATCTCAGAATTAAGGATTTAGCAGTGGAAAGAGACAAAATCCTTGCCTTTGTGGAGCTGGCATTCAATTGGGGTGACACACAATGAATAGAAGTAAATGGTGCAGGATTGATTTTAAGTATACATCCATTTATTTTGTGTCATTTTTGTTAACCGTTTCAAGAATTACTTTTGCTTTATTACACTGTAAGTTCCTTGGGGGCAGGAATGATGACCACTCTTTGTAGAACGTCTTCAGAGCCCAGTATGATGGAGGAAACCCAAACCCAAATCTATTAATGTCTCCTCTCTGCTCCTCATGGCATTCAGAGTGTGGTCCAGACTCCTCTGTGGCCTGCAGGGCCCTGTGTGGTCTGGGGCCTGCTTTCCTCTCCAGCCTTGCCTGACCATCTTCCCACCTACACCCTACACTCCAGCTCCACTGGACCCCCAGGTTCTAGAATGCTCCATGCTCGCTCGTCTCTGCTCCTTTCCACATGCTGTTCCATTTGCCTGGAATAATTTCCGTGCCTACCTCACCTGGCCAATATCTGTACATCCTTTTGGTCTCTCTTGGATGTTGCTTCCTTCAGGAAGCCACCCTCAATCTCCCCACCCCCAGTCTGGGTCATATTCCCCCTCTGTGCTTTAGGAACAATCAGGACTTCCTTCTCATCAGGCTTCTGCGACAGAATGTAATTGCTGCTTTACTCGTCTGAATCTCCCTAATCGTGGAGCTCCTCACCTGCATCTCTCTCAGGTGGTGGCGTGTCTGCAATGAGTGCCTGTGACAGTGAGTGGTGGACGGACAGTTGGCTCCGTTCACTGGGGGCCAACCCAGTTGGAACCTGTTTTCCTTTGCAGGAATCTGATTTAGCCTTTGCCACTCCCTTGGGACAGGCCACATATTTTGCTTCAGGTCCAACACTGGCCTGATGACCCTGGAAACGCCGCTTGCCATTTTATGAGATTTATTAAATGACCCACTGAGGCTACAGGATTGCTTAACCCTGAGGGCTCTGTTGTCATTGTATTCCACGAGAATGGCACCCCTTAGAGCTGTGTGATGGGCCCGTGTGGCTTTAGATGTTCCTACCAGATCAGAGATTGCATGGGTGGGGGCCTCCTGCCGTTCTCACCCAGATTTTTCTTGGGAAGCAATGACTAATTCAATCACAGAGGGAAACAGGGGTGGGAGACCTGTGTTGTTGATGATGATGATGATGATGATGATGATGGTGGTGATGAAGGGTGGGAGACCTGCGTTGTTGCTGCTGCTGCTGCTGCTGCTGCTGCTGCTGCTGCTGCTGCTGCTGCTGCTGCTGCTCAGTCTGGCCAGTAGAGGGCAGCAGAACCGTCCACCGTGATGTCCACGCATTGTAATTATGAGCCATCCTGGGCTTACCTTTTCAACTCACTCCCTGTGTTTGCTCTCAAAAGATGGTTGTTTCTCTGGAAGGTTTAGCCACTGAACAGAGAGAATAAATCCTCCTAAGGATGTGTTAGTGTAAAAAGATAATTTTAGGAAAATTGCTCTCCAGATTTGAAAAAAGATCACAGCATTTCCTCGCCTCGAACATATAGTCTATACCTAATCTTTTGACTAGGCCATTCCCTTCTGTGAACCAACGTTTGTGACTAAAGCTCACCTTGGGGAATAAGACGGAGGCCTCACACAGAGGCCTCCACAGTAGCTGGTATCAGCCCTGTTTGCCGAAATCCCAGCGGTGCCAGCACAGCATCTTGTGCAAAACGCTGATGGTGAAAGATAACAATTTCTTCTATTGTTCACCAGCCTCATCTGGAGGAACATTTAATTACCAGCTTGCGGTAGTTAAGGAAAAATAAAGTTCTTAAACTTGGGGAGATTTGACAGTTTAAAATAAAGGCTTGTGTGTGGGAAAATAAAGTTTGTGGGTGGGAAGGATTTGGGAAAATAGTTTGGGTTCTAATTTAAGGACTTGAAATGTTTGAGGGAGCCCTGGATAAGAATAACATTTTAAAAATCACAGATGATGAGAAACTCATGGGCAAAGGTAGAAAGGTCTGATTTGTGTTCTCCAGTAGGTTCCATCATCTGCAGCCTTCAATGCTCATAGAACTCCAACAAAAGCTCTATAATCTCCTAACTAAAAACTTTTTAAATAAATATTTGAGGATTTTTTTTTT
>RJWJ010019776.1:12267-29974 GCA_004363605.1 Indri indri | reverse complement strand
ATGGGCTTGGGCTATGGTGGTTCAGCTGAGTTTTGGCAGGAGTGAAACTGGGGCTGTTTGAGCTTCTGGTTTATTTGTGTTTTGAAGCCCATGGCATCTGCTACATGACCTTCTGGTCATAGGAGTGGGATTTCCCATACAGCTCTCCCAGGCTGGCAGGAGGCAAACTCAGAACTGTGTGGGTTTTATACTGATGCCCCAACACATCTGAGCTCTCTCTCTTCTCTCTGTCCTTCTCAGACGTACGGTCGATTTTAATGAGAATCGCATTGAGGCCAGGGTGCACTTCGGCTCGGTGGTGCTCTGCCAAATGCCACCTTCCTGCTTTTGGATATGTTCTGCAAGAGTCAGGCTTCGTTTCCCCCACCTTCCCCTGGAGGTGGGATGGGTGCCTGCTTCTCCTGTGCCTGAGATGAGGAGGAGATGGTTTGGGAGGGGGGTAGTTGACAGCAAGCTGTTCATTAGCAGCCTGCCTTCTGCCGTGGGTGCTCAGTGACTGGCAGTGGCAATGTTTAAAAAAATAAAGATCAGAAAGAGAACTCCGCAGAAGCATCCTGTTCAGTTAATTTTCTGAAGCAAATGGAAGGAAGGCCTGCTCGTGAGGCTGCATTTCACACAGACCCCACGGCCCGCTCAAGAGGAAGATTAGGAAGCCCCTTTTGGATGTTGCTCTCTTCTGCGTCGGGCTTCCCAGCTGCCCTGCCATGCAGGTAGAAGGCCAGCAGGGAGGAAAGTGCTGGGGACTGGGCGGCCGGGTGGTTCCGCTTGCTAGCAGCAGGGAGGAGCACAGGGCGCGTTGCAGTATGACCTGCTTGTTCCTTCCAGCGGCCACAGAGGGCCTGTGGGGCCTGGAGGAAGGTAGCATGTGGCGAGATTTGTGAGGTCTGAGACACCCCAGGGCAAACTCATAGCTGTTATCATTGGCATACTTTAATCCTCAATCGTTAGTGTTCATGCATCTTTTCAATGTATTAAGTAAATTTAAATCTTCATGTACTTGTACAACTAATAGACTCTTAGAAATTTCATTAAATTCTTTTAAACATTTACATTTGATTACACATATTTAATTAATTCTCCTTAACATCACAGACCAACTCTTAGATTCTCTTAAATGTCCGCAAAAGGGAACATGTAGGTCTCATAGCAGTGACAACAAAATTCCTGACGCCCCCGTTTTAAATTAAGCATTGATACTATAGGTTTAATTAATTTCTCTGTGACTTCTGAACCTATTTTTTATTTTTCCAGGGATCTGGAAAGAAAGTACTATCTCAGCTGTGTTATTTTCCTAGGCCTGCCATAACAGATCACCACAAACCTGGTGGCCTAAAGCAATAGAAATTTATTCTCTCACAGTCGTGGAGTCCACAATAGAAATTTATTCTCTCACAGTTGTGGAGTCCAGAAATCCGAAATCAAGGAGTCAGCGTGGTTGGTTCCTTCTGGACACTCGGAGGGAAAATCCGTTCTGTGCCTCTCTCGAAGTTTCTGGTGGCTGCGGTGACAGTTCTCGGCATCCCTTGGCTTGTAGCTACATCACTCCAGTCTCTGCTTCTGTCTTCTCATTGCCTTCTCTGCGTGTCTTCTCCCCTCTGTTCTCTTCTAAGGACACCCGCCATTGGATTTAGGGCCCGCCTGAATCCAGGATGATGTCTCTCCATACTTTTAACTTAATTATACCTGCAAAGACCCTTTGCCCACATTCACAGCTTCCAGGTGGATATGTCTTTGGAGGGGCCACCTTCAACATGGTGCCATTCCCTGAAATGACAAATTCTTTACATTTGGCTGCAGTGACATAACCCATTGTCCCACCCTAATGACACATTCGCCTGGAATGTGTTTGGAAGCACACACAAGGTTTGTTTGTCTTACTATTATAATTAGCAGGGTCATATCGAGCTTTTATCTCCCAGGAATTGGGGGTTCTGGCGTGGGCAGTCAGCTCTCCTCCGGAGCCTCCCGGCTAATCCATCATCTTGCAGCCTCGGTCTGATCTTCCTCCTACCCGGGTGTAGTTTGTGCCCACAGCATCGGGCCTTTCTGTTCTTGGTACCTGCCTCCTCATTCCAGATCCGGTTGGCTTATTCATAGCCATCCTACTTAGAGACGTATTTGTACAATGTTTTATGAAAGGTATTAGTGGCAGAAGCAGAGCAGCCATACACGCCCACCTCGGCTGCTTTCTGACATGGATTAAGAATAACTTCCTAATATATTCTTCTTTCCTTTATATATCACTTGACTTGTTCACTTGGTTAGGTTACCCCTTTCATTTTGATATTCATTGTGGACTCATGGCCTTTACAGACTCAACTTGTCCCTTCTAACCATTCATTATTAACTGTGTTCTCTTTTTGATGTTCAAATTGTGACACTTGGCCCATGGCTCCCATATCTAATCACTTCCACCCTGGACCTTTTGAAGTGGCCTTAGCTTTCTCAAAACCTGGCATTGCAGGCCCATCTTGTTTTTTCCCTGCCCCAAGACATGGAATCAGCAGCTCTCCAAGGAGCCCTGTTAAGGCCTAACCCAAATCTGGGCACCAGAGTGTTGATGTGCTGCTGATGGGTCGGAGGGGAGTCCTTTTGTTGGGCCACTTTTGCGACAGAGCTGGAAATAGTATTTTTTTTTAATATCATAAAATTACATCGATATTTTTAATTTAACTCTTACTTTGCTGATCATTTTTTAAAAACTTTTCGGTTTTTCTCTGAGATGCTAACTTGGGTTTTTATCTTAATTGTTGTTGTTCTTCTCCCTCCTCCTCTTCCTCCCTCCCTCCTCCTCCCTTCTTCTTCGAATTTCATTTGCAAATAATCCTTGAATATTTTCTCGATCACTTACTGAGAAGTGGAAAAGGCTTAGGATGTGGACCATGCTGGTTCATATCCAGATGCCCTTGTGTTTGCCGTGCAAGCCCAGGCAAGTGACTCAAACCAGCGAGCCCCTTTTCCATGTCTGCACAGAGGGAGCGTCATTGGGTTGCAGGGACTTGAGGATGAAGTGGGATGTGAAGTACCGGATGCCTGGTGTGCAGCCAGTACTTCCTAAATGGTGTGGTTGAAGATGCATGTGACTGAGAGACGGCTGACCAGGTGGCAGTGAGGCTTATTTGAGGCTGCTCCTGATACCTGTCCCTGTTCCTCTCCTGACTTTCTCAGGTGGGCAGTGATGGGAGAGTGTAGGATTGGTTAGGAGGAGGTTGCTTTTTCAGCTGCAATAAGCCTGGGCCGAGGGGCTGCTGGAACTATTAATGTGAAGGAAAGTGGATTTGAAGCCAGATAGACACAGATTTTGATCTTGGAACTATCTTTGCAGAGCTACGGACATATTCCTTCATCCTTCTGAGCCCACGCAGTAGTTTTCAAGTACAAGTTCACTTTGTAACTGCTCGAGGCTCATAAAATTCATCCACAATGACGATGTTTTCTTTGTGCTTATTTACACACTGTTTGGTTTCTTTCCCATTTTCTAAAAAGTGAATTGGATATGTGCAGTCATTGGACTTGATGTACATTGTGCTCAGTGATGCATTATCACAGTTTAGAAAGGTCCCTTCCCCCGCCCTGCCTGTCACTTCTGCTCATTACTGTGAACCCAGTGCCTTTGAATTAATTACACTGGGAAAAACTTATAAATGGTGTTTCTACCTCATTTCTCTAATTATAGCGTGTACTCTCTTTTTAATTGCTCATTTCCTGGCTTATTTGATTTTGTAAAGAATTAGAGTGATGAAGGTGCTCACAACTAACATTTGTTGCAAACTCACTTTGTCCCAGGCACTGTGCTAGGTGCTCAGCCATGCATGAATTAATGAAAGCTTTATCCCTTCTCTGGGGCATGTATTGCAGTCGCCCCCATTTAGCAAACGAGACTGATGTGTCTAACAAGGTCACCGAGATGGCAAACAAGGAGCCTGAACCAAACCTCAGACCATCTGATTCCAAAGGCTATGCTCTCAGCTCTGAAATTACGTTGCCGTCTGTCCATCAGTCCACCTGTCTGTCTGTCCACATCCATCCATTATTTTTCATTTGTTCTTATGGGTGACGGGGCATGAATAAAATATTAAACAAATGCATAGCGCTGTAGGGTACATGTGCCAAGCCTTTGTCTAAGAGGTTTCTGTCCTCATCTGACTTTCATATCATGCTTTCAGGCGTTTGCATTTCCTGTTCCTTTTTTAAATCTTCATTTTGCAAATTCATATTGGACCTCCTCCCCAGACATATTGGATTGAACCTGTTGAAAGGTTGCTGATTTCTGAGGAGTCTGTTAACTGTTGATTTGTGTATTTATGAGGTTTATCATTATCTTTTTAGAAATACCTTAAGGAACTTTAACAAAAATTAAACTTCAGAAAACCTGGGGATGCCAGCCTCTGCTCCCTGTTTTGAGGAATGACGTCTGAGAGGGCTGTTTGGTGGTTTGCTGTGGGGCTGTTGTCAGAGAAAGGGATGATAAAGGACCAGAAGGAAAGATGAGATGTGTCAGATCACAGCGGCAGTTACAGGAGGAATTAGAATCATTGTCTGACAACTTTCAATACTCACATATCCTAGAAAACTTACAATGTGCATTCAAGTCGTGGTTGGGGGAGGTATTAAAGTAAGCGAGGGAGGCCCAGGGATTTGATCTCTACTTTGACCAGGAATAATTTGGAGTCAGGTTGGAGATGCCTTGGAGGAAAAGGAGATGACAGAGGGGCACAGGTCCTCCAGAGTACAGGTGACAGCCGGTGAGCAGCATGGCCAGGGATGGTGTCATTCCTTTGTCCTCTTCGTTTTCTGAACTTTTCTGAAAATGTGTTAATAACTTTTAGCCAAGATTCCTCACCAATGTCTGTGGTTCCTCTGCCCCATGCAGGGATGGTTTCTCTGCCTGCTTGTGCTTGGGTCCTCTGCCTTTAACTTCTCTTTTCCCTTCCGGGATTTGAGGCTCTGCTATTTGATAGTGCTAAAGGGTGGGGACCGCACAGCCCACAAGGGAACAAGCTGGGCCAAATGCGCTCAGCAAGCCACCTGGCAGGTGCGAAGGTCCGGCAGGCTTGGCCCTGCAGTGGGGAGAGGGTGCCCCCAAGCAGGGAGAGGCTTCTGAAACAGAGGCGGGGGATAAGAAGCCAGCTTTGGGGACATCACAACACAGCAATACAGGCTCTTCAGCTCCCAATGGTTTAGGAAGAGTGAGATAAATTTATATTAATACAAAATATAGATTCTGCCCAAGATTCTGTATATAAGATGTGTGTGTGTGTGTATAGTTTTCCTCTTAATTTTCTGTTACACGCACACACACAGGCAGGCAGATACCAGCAGATACCTATAGTACCTGGCCAGTAGCCCAGTGAAGTAAGTACTTTTGGTTTAGGGCAGGGTTCTCAACCAGGTGATTTTGTATCCAGGGGACATTTGGTAATGCATGGAGACATGTCACATCTGCGGAGTAGAGGGTGGCGCTACTGGCATTTAGTAGATGGGGACCAGGATTGCTGCTAAACATCCTCCAAAGCCCAGGACAGTCTTTTACAACAAAGAATTATCTAACCCCAAATGTCAGTAGTGCTGAGATTGACAAACCCTGTTTTAGGGGATGGACTTTAATCTATAGGATGTCTAAAATCTGTCTAATTCTCCACTACCTTATTTTTATTGTGAAGTATGTCAAACATATCAAATTCTTAGGACTAATAAATGTTAACTCTATTTTTCGAAGGAAATAAAACATTATAGGTGCATTTATAAGGACAATTGTAAAGCCCCATTCCCTCACTCCCTCCCCAGAGGCAAGCACCTTCCTGCAGGTGGGCCGTGTCCTTCTGGCGTGTATTTTGTACTCTCATTGCACATGTGAGCATTCATGAAACGGTATGTCACGCTGCCTGAGCCCTTTGTGACGGTGCTCTCCTCTGTTTGTGTTTGGCAGGCTGCTTTCCCAGAAGTTTGAGAAAAGGCATGAGCAGAGAATGTTACTGTTATCTAAATGGAAATGTCGCCATTTTCTAAGTAATTTACATTTTCTTTAGGTGGCAGTGAAAAATTTTAAAAGACGTTTAATGTTTTAAATCAGGCTGGGTAAAGAAAACCAGAAGTAATGGTTTGCGGATTTTAAAAGATGATGTTTTCCAAATTTAGAATCTTTCTGTGGTGACCCAGAATAGAGCAAATAAGCTTGTCCTCACATTTGTCAGAGGTGGTGATGGTGCCAAGCCGTCCCCCACCTGCCCGCACCCTCCCTGTGTGGCATCTCTCAGCCTCTGCTCCCAACATCCTTGGAAGACATTTCCTCCATCTCCACATCATTTTTTAGAGCCGGCCAGTTTCTATGGCAACAGTTAGATTGAAAGATGAGCAGCGAGCAGGAGACGTGGCTCGAGTGAGACGGCCGGTGGTGGTGTGTGTCCCTGACGTCACCCTCCGGGCGTCTGGATAGGATGATCCTGGCTACTCCCATTCAGGGCTGCCGTCCAGTGCCGCTTTATTAGCAGGGCTGCCAGGGTCTTCCATAGCTCTGCAAATTGCCTCCCTTTCTGCTCCTCCTACTCTCCCTCTGCCCCGTAGGATTTTTCTTTTCACTGCCCCTTTTCCTGTTCTGGCTCCAGGCTGTCATTAAGAATGCACAGCCTAATTCTGGTGTGTTTCGGGATGCTCTTCTGCCCAGTGTCCTGGAAGGGCAGGGAGGCATGGCAGCGTTTTACTTGATGTTGATGGTGCTGTGAAGTCTGTTCTTTCCTCTGCAAGAGAATACTGACTATGCAGAAATTTATCGAAGCGGATTATTATGAACTAGACTGGTATTATGAAGAATGCTCAGATGGTAATTATGGCCCCTGCAAAACAGAGTGGGAATATATAGGGGCATTGTCTCCCACTGGGTGGGGGGGGGGTTTCCTGAAACCTTCTCAGGAGACGGGCGGCGTCCAGAACTAGCACCATCGGCAGACACGCATGGCTCTGACAATTCCAAAGGCGTGGTGGAGGAGACGGCAGGTGGGCAGGGCTCTTTACCATGGGGGACTGCTCTGCGGTATGTATGGTCATTTGCTCAGAAGGGGGAGATGGGTTTTGGTGTGCTAGGCTCGCAGGCATTATACTTCTGTTGGACTGAATTCTCTCTGGTGTGAGACGTGAGTGTGGTGTTGATGCATGCGTGAGTGCAGGTGGAAAGGTGTTCGCTGTGTTCTTGCTGTCAGAGGGGTTAGGAACCTGGAGGCTGGAATAGTGTATTCAGGAGGTGGCTTCTTAGACTGTCGGCAGCAGGCCTGGAGATTTCTGCCCTTTCCTGAGCCCAGACCCGGAGGCCATGGGGAGGCTGGAGAAAAAGCAGGAGCAGCTTCCCACTAAGCGGGTGATTCAAATAAATTTTGCTTGTTGGATCCAGCAGAGACGGGGGTGGGGAGGTGTTGGGAGGGGCAGGGAGACAATGTATCCTTCTGTCACTATCCTGGTTTATGCAGGGAGGGTGTGGCACATTCCAGAGGAGAACCGGGTGGAGGCCAGTGTGTGGCAGGACAGGTCTCCGGGGTTTCAGGCACACGGAAAGTAGTGCTCTGGTGTGTTCTCAGAGATCACCCTGGGAGGGGTCTCAGGTTCCTGTGTCATTGGACATCAAAATTGTGTATTACATAGTTAATCTGTCTTTTTAAATTTCTTCTTGAAAATGGTCCTTAAATCACATGCCTTTACCAAAAAAAAATAAAAAGACATAGTTAATATATATACTTTGAGGGTCTGTTCCCCAGCGATATGTTCCCAGCCCCACATGAGCCATTAATAGGTAAGGTAACTGCTTTTTAATTGAATCGGGAGTTTCAGACTGCTCTAACAGTGACTACACTTGATTAGCCCGAATGATGTAACAGGCTGGGACCTGGCCTAGTTTGTAAGCTGAAGAACTACATAATTGTCTCTTATCTGCTGATTTTTGCCATGACTGTGCGCTACGGAAGAGGGGCCAAGAGGCTTTCTCAGGGGCTGGTATTTAAATATGCTGGAAAACTTTGCCGGTTGAGCCCCCTGTCCCCTAGCATTAGGTGAAGACCTTGTCATGTTGGGTCTGTGTGTGTCTTTAAGTATCTTGAGCAACAAGGATTGGAGGCAGCTCCCAGGGTCATGAGGGAAAGGATGAGTGAATTCTTTTTTCCTCTGGATATGTTCATTCTTTTTTTTTTTTTTTTTTTTTTTTTTGAGACAGAGTCTCACTCTGTTGCCCTGGCTAGCGTGAGTGCCGTGGCGTCAGCCTAGCTCACAGCAACCTCAAACTCCTGGGCTCAAGTGATCCTACTGCCTCAGCCTCCTGAGTAGCTGGGACTACAGGCATGTACCACCATGCCCGGCTAATTTTTTTCTATGTATTTTTAGCTGTCCAATTAATTTCTTTCTATTTTTAGTAGAGATGGGGTCTCGCTCTTGCTCAGGCTGGTCTCGAACTCCTGAGCTCAAACGATCCTCCCGCCTCAGCCTCCCAGAGTGCTAGGATTACAGGCGTGAGCCACCATGCCCGGCCTGGATATGTTCATTCTTGAAATGAGTTCCCATCCATTACCTAACCCCAAGAGGCAATTAAAGAGATACTTCTTTTTGGAAACCGTCGTTGACCTCTTCTCATTTCCTTGGCGATTTGTGACTCCATAACTTAAGTAGTTGGTTAAGTACATCCTCAGTGTACCGTTGGGTTAGGGAGCGTTGGTCACGGCAGAGTGCCTGTCACGAGGCCTGTGGAACAGTCAGGTGTGGCCATGTCCCCAATGGATGGCATCCTGGAAGTGGGGGAGGGAGATTTCTTAATGTCTTGACCCAGTTGCTACACTGTCCAGTTCTCATTACACCCTGAAATAAAGCCAGTCAGTGGCCCTGGTCAATCTGGAGGGTGAGAGGAGGCCTGCTCTTTTCTGGGTGTCCATCAGAAGGATTTTCTTACCCGACACAGTTCCTCAGTTGAGTCTTTTGGCCCTGAGACACCCTGATCTCTCTTCCTCCAAGAGCAAAGGAAAATGGAAGAGGAGACAGCTCATCTGTCCAAGGGTAAATAAATATTGACCGCTGTTACTGTTTGAATGTATGTTGAGCAAAATACTTGCCCTTTAACCTCTCGTGCCATTATGGATGAAGGGAAGAAGGTTGTTGGGACAGAATTTACTGGGACAGGTGGCATTTTTGTAGTCCCATCTAAAGAGGCAGCAAAAAAGGGAATAAAAGGAACTGAAGCCCCAAAATGATCTGGTTTAGGAAACATACAAAAAAGGGGGATTTCAGGTATATGCTGATTGTGTGGTGACTTGTTTACCTGTGTCAGGCAGTTTAGTCTGGAAATGAAACCTTCCCCTGATTATTTGTATCTTTTTGATTGCAAATCAGCAGACACACAGCATTGCTTTGTCTCTCTTATCATTTGGCACCTGAATCATTAATGAAGAAAACTTCTAGGGAACTTTTGATACCAATAAAAGGTGAGTCAAATGTTTTGAAAAAGATGCAGAATCATCGTTTATGTCAGAGTTATTGACTCACACTTAAATTGCACTGTTAGCACTGAAAAATAAATACATGAATGGGAATATAGATTGCAAGCCAACTGGGACCCCTCTCTAACAGTTAGAATTAAGAGATGGCTGCCGTTCCCTCGTCTTTGAGGTTTAGGAGAGCTTTATTCAGTGTCGAATAACTGTATCTGTTCCCTTTATCAATTTTAGTTGTGGTCCTAAACCCATCTTATCTCTGCCTCCCTCTCTTCCCCATACAGTAGGAGGCATGGGGCAGGGGCTTATAATAATAAGAAATTGGTGGTGGTGGTGGGGATTGGTTGTCCAATACCTTATGTTTTAGAGATTTGAAATAGCCAGTGATCAACATAATACAACAGTAATCATCGTAGAATTTGCATATGTGTACTCAGTGTTTACAGTTTAAACTCTGGTGTCAAATAGAGTCTTAGTTACGTCGATTGGATAGGTCTGATCTCTGGTACAGAACTTCTAAAATTTGGGAAATCACTGAAAGTCATGCTTATTAAAAAAGATGATTTTCAGACTCACTTCAGAGTAGGAGAAGCCCCGAGAAATCTAAATTTTTAGCACGTTTTAGGGGATTCTTTATATCAGGTGTGTTTGGGAAACTGCCAATGTCAGTGGAGAGCAGCCCCAGGAACGGGGATCTGAAAAATAATTCTTAGGTCAGTCTCGGAATCTTAGGTAGTTTCCTGGCTACACTGGTCACTTTTTAAAAAGTGTCCTTAGGAAAGGTTGGGTTCATTATATATCCTTAAGTTAAAGAAACTGTGCCTTTTTGTAGTTATTCTAAAAATAGGTAGAATAGCAGAAAGAGTGCTGGCCTGGAGTCTGTGCTTGAGGCCTGTTTTGCACTTTGTGTGGCCATGTGGTGTGGACATGTCCTGGGACTTCCGAGAGCCTCTGCAAACCCGGATTCCCCATGTGGAACGTGGGAGTAACCACAGTGGTTGGAGCCGTGTGAGGCGTGTAAATAAAGGGATAGTTCTTTGTAAGTGGTGAAGAGCCAGGTCAGTGCTTAATTTTATTCTCTCAGAAACAGTACTAGTTATTAAGTTCTTTCAAAGTATATCTCTTTGAAAGGTGAATGGTATTTTGAACGAGGTGCAGTGTTGTGACCACCTGTTTCCTGCCGCAGAGTCTTTTGTGATCAGACTTGCTCTCCATCCCGCCCCTGCCCACCTTTTACAGATTTGAGCGTTGAGGCAGGAGGTGGTCTAGTTCCTACCGATTTGCAAATGAGGAAACTCAGGTAGATTGTTGCAGAAGTTGTTTTTATGAGTTCCATAAGGAAAATCCCTGGCAATACACAAGGGCCATCATGTGTGTTCTGTTATTCACTTGATTTCAGTGACCTCCAAAATGTCACCCCAGGATGGGGGTGGCTGGCTCCTGAGTAAAGTTCTTTTAGGGTTATTTTAAGCATTAATTGACGAGCTAGGTTTTTGAGATAATTTTTCTAATTTTCCTGCTTTTGGTTTCCCTAAGCGTCAGTGCAAACAGACCCCTGTTTGTTTGTCTGGAGTTTATCGTGTGACGCTTCCTTGAAGGTAGACGTTGACTTTTTCCTCTTTCCAGGCACAGCATGCTCCTAAAAGGTTGTTGAGGTGATTTAAAAATAAAAAAAAAAAGGAATGAAATGTAAATAGTTTTATAATATTTAGTGGCATAAGCAAGGTCCTTGGAGCCATGACCTTAATATCGTGCTAGCTCTGCTCTCTGGGGGCAGAGGAGTGAAATGCAAGGGCGGCACATAGAGCATGGATGGACAGGTGAAGAAGAGACAAGGATGCCTGTGCCCTCCGGAAGGAAAGGGGAGCCATGCCGAACCGGACTTTGAAAGATGGAGGATTTAGGCCTAGAGAGGTGGGGAGGGTTGCAGGCGTAGGGGAAGAAAAACTTTATCCCACTACTCTGCTAGGTTCAGTGGCCAAGGCCCCTGCAAATTAAACTGATAAAAGACAGATTAACAAGAGAAAAAACGGATGTGGTTATATACATAAACAGGGACAATCACAGAGAGGCGATTAGAATTTGGATGTATATATACCATCCCTAGGGGCGACGAAGGGTGGAGAAGAGACAAAGGAAAAGGGGTTGGGGGCTATTGCGGGGGAGTGGGGAAATGTGTGATAAGCAAAGATGGTTTAGTAAGGTGTGTGCAGATTCAAGTGGGTGCCTTATCCATTGATGAGAGATGGTACAGGAGAGGGAGGCACCTTTACAAATGTAAATTTCCTGTTTTTAGAGCTTTTCTTTCATCTGCTTTTTCTCGATTGCCTTCTGCTCAAAATAATCCTTATGCCAAAGTGGCATATTTTGGGGTGGTAGTCTGGTCCCCTTTGCAGGTGAGCTAAGGCAGGGGCATTATGTGGGCAGAAGTTAGCAGCTCATTTTGTATGAATGAGGTGTGGTGGGAGGTTGGGCTGGGAGCAGAGGCTCCACGGGAGACGGAGGGTGTGGGGCCAAGAAAGCCTAAAGCTCACATCTTGAAAATAAGGGGCACCCTTTAGCTCAGTGCTATCCAGTGAAACCTTTTGTGATGGCGCAAATGTTCTAGTCTGTGCTGTCAAATATGCTAGCCACTAGCCACATGTGGCTGTGGAGCACTAGAAATGTGGCTAGTGTGATTGCATTTTGAATTTTATTTTAAGCCATTTAAATGTAAATGTAAATAGCTCCAGTGGCTTGTGGCCACCCTTTGGACAATGTTGGGTAGATCTTTGGGAAGATGATGTCTATGGTGGTATATCGAGTAGATGTGGAGCAGGGGACACTTACAGAAAGATGTCCCTCTGCCCTGCTGGAGGTGGTTGACACCCTTGCTCCTCTGGCCTCCCTGTCCAGTGTTCCCAGAGATGGGTCAGGAACCCACTCCGTGCCTCCCTGCTCTAGGTCCCAGTGTCTGGTCTGTGCCTCTGGTACAGCACACACATCTCTGCTGCCTGTCTCCCACACCCCCGGCTGCAGCCTCCACGTCCAGCCTGGTCTAGCTCTCTCCATCCCTCACTTGGCGTAGGGGTTCCCAGGCTTTGTTGCTGCCCTCTGGGGGTCATGTTTTGCTTTGGCTTTTGGAGAATCTGCTGTACATCAGAGAAGATGCTCTTTGGCCCATCTTTGCCTTTAACCTTGAAGTGAATGCTGATGCGCATGAGTTTTGAGAATTCCCTCACATCCCCCATAGTGGGAGGAAAGAAGACATCGGGCGAGGGGGTATCCTGAAGAGTGTCTAAACCCTGAGAAATGGGGTAACGTAAACAGTCCAGGGTGGTCCTGAGTTCAGAATGTCATGTGCTACACAGCCTGAAAGGTGGTTTCAATTGGCCTAATATGGGACCATTTGAAGATCCAAAGAAATGGTAATGGCAAAGGATTATAGCTTATGGAATAAAGTAAGACGGCACAAGTCCACACTGATATAAATAAATGGATGACGAAATAGGAGAGAAGAAAAAGTTATTACTAACAGTAAAAAGTCAGCTAATAAGTGCAGGGATGATGGAATTAGAAATTCACCATTTTTTATATATCCTAATAACTGATTAAGGCAAAACTCATCAAAACCTAGTGGTCTCAAAGTACATCACTTTTGAATAACAAAGGGGAAAATGGTAACTTTATAGTGGAGAAACCTGGCAGGTATCACCTGAGCCAAATTAACAAAGTTCGCACGGGCAGTAATGATCCACAGCTGGTGCCTCCCGGTAAGCCCACTGACGAGAAGGTAGCACCACTTCTGTGCTGTTCTTGCCTAAAGTTAGTAAACCGAATCTAATCTAAGAAAACATCGGCATACCCAAAGTAAGGGACAGCCTATGAAATAATTGGCCTGTGTTGTTCAAAAATATCAACATCTTGAAATACAAAAACTCAGAAACTTGCAGATTAAAGGAGACTCAAGAGATCTGTCATTTGAATGCAGCACACAATCTTGGATTTCTTTTGCCATAAAGGATGTTATTGGAACAACTGAGGAAAAATCTCAGTAAGGTCTGCAGATTAGGTAATAGTATTGTCTCGATGTTGAAAGCGAAAATAAATGTAGTAAAATGTTAACATTTAAGGAATCTGGATGAAAGATATCCAGGAATTTTTTTGTACCATTCTTGTAACTTTTCTGTTAATCTCAACGATGTCCCTCCTAAAAAGCAAAATACTCATTGATCGGTTCTGGTGGAAACATACAGGTGTTCACTGTAACATTATTTTTATTATTATCATCATCTTGAGACAGGGTCTTGCTATGTTGCCCAGCCGGGCCTTGAACTTCTGGGCTTAGCCTCAGCCTCCCAAGTAGTTTGTACTACAGGCATGCACTATCACACACCACTGTAGTAGTCTTTAAACTATTCTGTATATTTAAATATTTTCATAATTAAAAGTTAGGGGAAAATTAATAAAAAATATCATGTTCTAAATATTTAATATATAGAGGTTTGGATATCATTTGTTAAGGGTAGCCTAGATTGAGTTAAAAGATGAGTGTAAACGACTTGGTTATGAGTGAAATCACTTGAGAGTGTTTTCAAATCTGTGAAATTAGCTTTTGTTTTCATTTATGTACAGCATGGCCCAGCACAGTATCTTGCTCTTATAGTCATTCTGATACTTGCTGAATGAATCATACACAAGGTGGAAGTTCTGCCTCCCTTTCCCCCCGCTTCCCAGGGGCTCAGAATACCTGTCTCATTAAGAAGATCTTAAAAATGTGCCCACTGTCATCTGAGTTGAATTAACAAATCCAATCTGATGTTTATTGAGATTCAAGATTTTTTCTGAGCATGTTTATGTAGTATTTAAAGCTTATGCAGTTTTCAAAATGCGATTTTGAACTCCCTGCCTCTGAATTTCTATACCCCCTTTTTACAAAGGATACATCTTTAACATGGTAGAAGGTGGCACTCATTTTCAGGTTCTAAAAAATTAACCAAAGAATACATACATTCTTAGGTTTTATAATAATTTTTTAATAAAATCTTTATTCTGCTTTTGTATTCAGAGGCACTTGTGTATGATCTTCTATTAATCTTTATGGAGGTAGCAGTTAAGTTTGGCAGACATTTTTAGCTACCTAAGCAGAATCCTCAGTGCTGAGGATTCAAAGGTGAATGATACGTATTCCCTGAACTTGTGCAGAGTATCTTTTATGATGACCTTGCCTCTGCTAAAATCTTTTCCCTTGGTTTCTTGGGGGAGGCAACTCGCCAGAGAGGTTGAATAGGTGTCCTGGTGTAGCCTTTAGGAGCAGGGAGATCTACCACGGAGTATCTGGGAGATGGCTGAAGCACCGAGATTGCAGAATGAGCTGCGATTCTCTGAGATGCCAGCACCGGAGGCCACTGTTCACTGGGCTTGATGGAGGAACCTGCCATTCTCAATTTACAGGCAAAATCAAACAGTACAGAGGAATTGGTATCAAGATGAGCCGTTACACTGTGGATTCTTTTTTTCAGGCAACACTGCAAAGCTATTAGGCTTTAGATTTTTTTCTTGCCTTGTTCTAGCAAGTGGAAGAGATCTTTATAAATTTGGCTGTGAAAACACAGATTTAGAGTAACAGTGGGATTTATAAAATGCAGATTCATGAAGAGAAAAGGCAATGTATTATTACCAAAGAAGGACTAGGATGAATTAAGCTTAACACAGTATTGGTTACTGCAGTTTTTTTCCTTTTGCTAGAATTCAGAATGATCACTCCCTCCCCCTGCTTAGCACTGTCGTCAGGCTGATGTCACAGTCAGATTCATCTCTGCTTCTCAAGCACGCCACAGGAAATCTGTCATCTGAAGGCGTTGGGCATTGCTTCACCGGGGAACCTCCTCTGCTAGCACCCTACCTTTAGACAGGTGTACCTGCCTAAGGCTTGGTTGGTATCACCCTGTGCAGTTGCTACGAAACTTCCAGGAAGCTACCATTCCTCATTGCTCCTGGGGGGAGAAAAAGTGGAGAGAATCTGGAGGCGAGAGCTTGCCGAGGTCCTGTACTTGCCTGCCGGGCTCCCCTCCAAATCGACTGCACCTGTCAGGCATTCCTGCTCCGACAGGTACTTCTCCCCGCCCCATCCCTCCTCCAGGCTCGTGGGAGCCGCCCCCTTCCGGGTCCTCCCTGTGTGATGCTGGGCCGTGGCTTTATGCACACCCCTGCACTGCAGCTGAGCCAGGGCATGCCTGTGGCCCAGGCCAGGGCCCAGTGTGTGCCCCGTGGGCCTGGGCCCCCATGGCTCCTCCAGGCATGCAGGCCAGAGCTCCCTCGAGGATGGCCCCTTAGGGTGGTGTTTCAGTTTGGGGGTGACTTCAGCAATGTCCCTGAGAGACGTGGAAGGGGAAGAAGAATGTTTTGAATATGATTGCCAGGATGAAGAGAGGAAACCCACCCACGAGCAGTATGACACCTTGGACCTCTTGGAAGAGGGTAAATTCTGTACTTTGCTCAGATTTTATCCTTTTGTCGTTAGCATCTAAGTAGGCTTTACTATTTTACTGATTTCATAGCATTCTTATTTTTTTGTTGAGGCATGATTTAAAATACATAGATCGCATGTGAATGGCCTAAAGCCACTGTTGTAAGATGCCCAGCCGGAAAAGCAGCATTTCCAGCCCCACTGGAAGTCCCCAGCCCCTTTCTAGTTTACCTACCTCCCTAGAAGCCATTGTTCTGATTTCTGTCACCTTAGGTTTGTTTTGTCATTTCCTGATCTTTGTGAACAGAATCAAACAGTGTGTATTATTTTGTGTCTGGCTTCTGTTGCTTAAATAAGGTCTTTGAAATTCATCCACGTTGCTGCAAATATCAGTAATTGGTTTTTTGTCTTTTTCCTTTGTGGCACTCCAGCACTCTGTTTTAAGAGTTTCAACTGTTTTCTTGAAACTGAGTGGGTTTCGGCAAATTAATGGACAAGAGACTGAGTCGTTATTAAGTAAAGCATGTTTTTGTGCCGGCAGTGTTTATTTGTAAAAAAATGATTAATCACTGATCTGAAATAAGGATTCTTTTTTAAACTTAGAAATATTTCAATGAGAAAAGCCCAAGGGCCGAGGTCGAAATCACCCGGGAGCCCACTGTTGGGCTCTCTCAGAGGGACGCCCCTTTGTTGGGGGGAAGGAGGGTGTTAAGTAAAGATAGGCCCAGATGCCTGTGTGAGTTCCTAGAGGGGCTTCTGGGGCCTTCACCCACAGCCCAGAGAAAGGGGCTTTTGAGGGTGATCAGGATGTTTGAACAGTGACTACATGGACGTTCCTTAGTTCTCTTGAGTAAAAACAATCAGAATACGTTTTACAAACTCTGCTTCAGGATGGTCTGTTTTCACATCTCAGGATAACTTTTATTTTCAAAATTATTTGTAATCTGAGAAAGAAATTACTTGGACAGCTAAAAATATGTAGAAAAAATTAGCTGGGCATGGTGGCGCATGCCTGTAGTCCCAGCTACTCGGGAGGCTGAGGTAGGAGGATCGCTTGAGCCCAGGAGTTTGAGGTTGCTGTGAGCTAGGTCGATGCCATGGCACTCTAGCCCGGGCAACAGAGTGAGACTCTGTCTCGAAAAAAAACCAAAATTATTTATAATCTGTCATGTATTGAAAGTGTTTCTCTTTTGAAGTTACTGTCCTGAAAATATTAATACTTCACCTCCAGGACAGCTAAAAATATTTTATTGGAGAAAGGGAAGAAACAGTGGGACAAGCTGGAAAGCAAGGGGCCCAGTGCTGAGGCCTGGAGCCTGGCTGGCGCCCTCCTGGCCCTCTCAGGAAGGAGATGGGAGGGGAGAGGAATGATAAGAGAAAGGCATCCGTCTGCTCTTGTAGAACTAGGGCCAGCCCAGATTTAGCTGGATTAGCTTCCTGTCCCTTAAAGCAGAGCCGCTGCAAGTGCAGCTGTGCCCACATCACCTGGGAGCTTGCTAGAAATGCAGACTCTCAGGCCCCAGCCCAGACCCACTCAGTCAGATCTGCATGCTAGCAAGATCTGCAGATGACATGCGTGCATGTTAAAGTACGAGATGAGCCGCTGCCTTAAAAGCATAACAAGATGATTTAAAAAACCAACCATTGAAACTTATGATTCTAAATTAAAGACATACAGTATTCGGGAGCAATATTATATATCCTAATCAAGAGAAGAAAAGCTTCGTGCACTGTTCATATGTGAAATATATATATATATATGAAGAGATGTGTGCATGTATACATACACACACACACA
>RJWJ010019776.1:0-12167 GCA_004363605.1 Indri indri | reverse complement strand
TTGGTGCTCAGCGGTGCTGAGCGTTAGAGAAGGTAAATATGCAGTCGGGTGGGGAGGGAGAAAATTTTGGTGTCTTAGGGTCTGGTGGAGGGCGACTGATTCCATCTGTCTTTGTTCTGCATCTGATACACAGGTTTATGACCAGTACCTGTCAGTGAGATATTTAACAAACTCCAGTTACGTAGGCAAGAGGTCAGTTTTGGGGCCCAGGTTTCATTCCCTGTGTGCCTGACAGCAGCCATCATGGGCTACTGTTAAAATTTTCTTGTGAATTTTCCTTTTTCTGATTTATATATATATATATATATATATATATATATATATATATATGAACTTTTTTAAAAACTGAGGGCCAG
This sequence comes from Indri indri, assembly GCA_004363605.1. NCBI lineage: Eukaryota > Metazoa > Chordata > Mammalia > Primates > Indriidae > Indri > Indri indri. Next base: position 11,811 of record RJWJ010019776.1, on the reverse strand, counting down.
ACGATGGTAGCAAATGTTTATTGTGCACTAACTATGTGCCAGGCACCATTTTATTGTTATAATAAGTACTTTATATGGATTCATGCCTTGAATCCTTATTAAAACACTCATATGAGTTAAAGTACTGTTGTAGTTTCCATTTTACAGGGTTATAGGAGGAAACGTAAGTAACTCATTTAAAGTCGCACACCTAGTAAGCGGTCCCAACTATTTAGAGTGGCTCTAGAGCGCTCTGCTCTCACACTGTCAGGCTAGCAGCTCTCAAAGTGGAGTCCCTGACCAGCAGTGTCAGCATCACCCGGGAGCTTGTTAGAAATGCACATTCTTGGCCCCACCCCAGACCTGCTGAATCACAAACTCTGGGTTTTAACACGTCTCTGGGTGATTCCGGTGCACATTGTCCTGTGCTGATCACATCTCATAGATAGCAGTGTCTCTCTGCCTGTGGTAGCACTCAGGGGAGGGGACCCTGCCCCGTCGTTGCCATCTTATGATAGACAATTACTGTACAGTCTCTTCCTTTCTTGTTTGTTCCCATCCAGTTTGCCCCCTTCCTCCAGTAAAATGTTTGGTGGTCTTGTAGGTGAAGCGTTAACAATATTTTCAAGACAGTAACCTCAAAACGCTTTATTATCAGCATGCTTCGTTTTCTTTGTAAAATAAAACCGACTCACTTTGAAGGTTTGCACCTGGCCTGAGCGAAGTTGGTGGCGCAGATCAGGAAGATAACAACTTGGAAGGTTTGGTTTTGTGGCCAGTTTTTCTGGAAACGTGTATCCCAGAGCAGGCTGGGCAGGACTCCACGTTTCACTGTCACGGTCACACCACCTCGTCTTGAGTTCACAGGATGCAAGTGCCACGTGTGGAAGACAAGTGCTCTTTGAGTAGTGGACATATGTGCAGGGATTTGGGTCTAACTGTGTTACCCGGATTCTGAGGTGGTTTTCTACATGGTCTAAAAGAGATGTTTTTTGTTGAAAACTGCAGGACACAATTATTATAGTATTTGAGTTACTTTGATAGTTATGGATATAGGATACATTTGTTGTCCTCTCCTGGTCACCTTGTGGGGTGCTGGGCACTTTCTAATGTTACCCATTTAATCATCAAAACAGCCCTTGAGATGAACATTATGCTCATGTTGCCATAAAAGCACCTGAGGCTCTGATAAGTTGACCTTGTACAGAGTCCCCCACCTGGAAGCACAGGGCATGCGTGGGGTTTGCCTTCCACCACACCCCAGGCTCAAAGCTGATAGAGTTCTAGGCCTTTCCCAGGTATCATCTCATTTAATTCTTTTAACCTGTGAGGTGGGTGCTCCTGGAAGACCAGGCAGCAGGAGAGGCAGCTTTGCTCTCACTGTCTTTCCAGGGAGAGGAAATGTTTGGGCTTTGTGTTTTCTGGCCACTGAAAACTTGCACAGTGCAGGCTGGGCATGTTGGCTCACGACTGTAATCCCAGCACTCTAGGAGGCCGAGGCGGGAGGATCGCTCAAGGTCAAAAGTTCGAGACCAGCCTCAGCAAGAGCGAGACCCCCATCTCTACTAAAAATAGAAAGAAATTAGCTGGACAACTAAAAATATATAGAAAAAATTAGCCGGGCATGGTGATACATGTCTGTAGTCCCAGCTACTCAGGAGGCTGAGGCAGAAGGATTGCTTGAGCCTAGGAGTTTGAAGTTGCTGTGAGCAAGGCTGACGCCACAGCACTCTAGCCCGGCCAACAGAGCAAGACTCTGTCTCAAAAAAAAACAAAAAAACTTGCACAGTGCAGAAAACGAAATTGATCTCAGGTGCCGAGTGGAGTTCTTAGAGGAGGGCTCTGTTTGCTTTCCTTTCCTCAAGCCTTTCTCCTCATGATAAGGTCAAGTAATGGGTCATTGTCCCTCTCTGTGCCTGAGCAGCTGCACCAAAACACTGGTGAAAAGGGAAGTTTCTGGTCATCAGTTCGTTGTGGTTCGTTGCATGGCAGCTTCCCATTGTTTTCACAAGGAAGTGCTTTAAGAAGCCTGACTTCCTAATTTCTTCTCACCTGGGCATTTCCAAGGCTATCACCCATTCGCAAGATGAGTCATTAAATTTCTGGCAAGTGTCACTCAGGATTGCTCAGGAGATGGCAGGATTTGGAAAGAGCATGTGGAATGGTCTGGAGTCTGAATGCTATCATTAGCAGTTGTAGGTTCCCCGAGGTCACAGGCTTACAGGAAAGCGTGCATCCTGCCCTCTGTAGGGGTGGCTTTAACAGTATGTGAGCAGGCAGCATCAGTCTTTTGCACAAAGGCAGTTTTCAGGTGTTGAGCACTAACCAGAAATCTGGCAAAACAAAAATGAAAAAAATGCCAGTTGGTGGTAGGAACCCAGAGCCTCCCATGTTTCTGTCGGGTGGCTACACCTGCTGGCCACCCAAGTTCTCCAGTTGGTTCCCAGGCAATCTGGAGAAGCATCACAAATAGAGCACATTCCTCCATCTCGAGAGGGCATTCCTGGGCTGCAGGGGGTGGGCTGGGCCCAGTGGGAAATGACTGGTCCTGGTGTGCTGAGTCCCCATTTGACTGATGAGCAGTAAAATGAAGCCAGAGCTGTCATGCTTCAGGCCTCTGCAGGCTGCAGAGTGGTAATGTCAGCCCCAGAGAAGGGTCCTGGGTCCTGGTGTCTGTGTTAATACAGTGTGACCAATGGCACTCAGGGACACCGTGCATGACTGTTCCGCTGGGCATGGATGAGGGAGGAGATGGCGGCGGCTTATCAGCACCCACTGCAGCACAGTTACAAAGGTCTCTTTGCTCATGGCTTTCCTTGTCCTGGTCTCCACTTGGGGTTTGGTTCTAAGTATGTGTGGCTGCCACACGTGGACATCCTGTAATGTCAGTCGCTCTGGGCGGTTCTCCTAATGGAGTTGGGGTACCAGCATCACCCCAAGGCTGGCCACAGGCAAAGCTCCCTCACATCTGTATCTCGGGTCCTTTTGCTGCTCTCCCCACGTCTGGCATCACCAGCCTCCTTGGGTCTGAACTTGCCAACAGCATCTCTCACCTGGCACTTCCTGCTTGCTCCTCTGTATTATGCTAATTTATGCGTACGTCTTACCTTCTTAACTAGGTCAAGAATTCCTTGAAGGTAGGATTCATTTATTTACCCAGCAGAAATTAAGAGTCCAACTTGGGGGTCAAACAGTTGAGGCCCTCCCGTAATAGCTCTGTGACCTTGGGCAGTTTCTTCCTGCCTAATATGGGACAATAGTCATACTTTCCTCATGGATGTAAACATTAAAAGACTTGATGTACACAAAGCACTTAGCGTGCCAGGTACCTGGCGAGTGCTCAAGAGTGAGCCATTGGTTATCACCTCATTAAATGTCTTGGTGATAAAAGATTGCTGTGGATAAACACTGGGTGTTCCATTCTGGGGTGGGGTGCACGATTACAGCACACAGCAAACCTGGTTCAAGTCCACGGTTATGTCTCACCTGACCTTGGCCTAGCCACTTGGACTCTCCCTCTGGTTTGTTAAATGGGGATCATATTTGCATTGCAGGGTTGTCCCAGGTTTTAAGTGAAATAATATTTGTAAAATGCCAGGGGAGAGGTTGGCATTTCTGCCTCTTAAATAGCTTGCTTTGGAGCCCTGCTCTCAGCTTACTGAGACAAGGGAAAGTGAGCCAGGAAGAACTGTCACACAACAGCTTCGGTTAATAATGACACTGATGAGCGGTAGAGTGAAGCCGGAGCTGTACCGTGTAGGTCTCTGCCCTTGGCAAGTGACACCTCACTCCCACCCCCCAGGGCAGAGATGGGCACCACACAGACACGGCTAACGGCCATACGGACCGCTGATGGTAGTGGGCCCGGCTCTGGGCTGGCCTCTGCCCTGCCGCTGCCCCCGAGACCTTCATCTGAAAGCAGGGGTACCCAGCGCCTCTCCGGCAGGAGGAGCAGTAGCAGGCCGCCCATTTGCTTCCGGCCTAGGAGCACAGCTGCTTCGTTGATGCCTTCTTGTTCATGCATCTGTCTTAGCAGCTTCCCACCTCTTCTCTTAGTGTCCTGTGAGGGCTTTTTTTTTTGCAGAGCCTTGGGGCCAGAGACAGGACTCACCAGAACACACGCTCACCTTGGGGTCATGAGATATACACAGGGCTTTTATGTTTTTCACTCCTCTCTGGGGTGTTGGTTAGAAATGAGCTGTTCTTTGCAAATAAAACAGATTTTTCCATTTTTTTAAGGATCAACTGTATGTGTGGCTCAAAATGAGTAAGACTCAGCTGCCTTCATGTGACTTAAACAGGCCTGGCAGGAAGAGAGACTTGTAAGCATTTGTTAGGTTTGTTCTGGCTGCCCTGCTGTAGCCATTTTTGACATGAAGACATTTGGATGAGAATAAAATGAAACGGTGCTGCCTTTTTTTGTTTTGTTTTAATTGCAGAGAAGTGAGCATTATTTTTTATTACCAGGTACCGTGGGCCCTCACCCTATCCCAGTGTCCACGTCGAGGTCTGCATCAACATAGTTATGTTTTGTTTTGCTTTGTTTTCAAAACCAAGTATTGTGTGTCTTACAGAACTTAGTATTAATTCACTAGGACTAGTCAGTGAAGGCCAAGTTATGTTGAAGATAAATCTTGAGGGACAACAGCAAAGTGAGAGACTTGGCTGAGCCTCCAAGGAAGTGGCTGTAACTTGGGACACAGAAGAGGTTTGTGCTTGGGGAGAGAGTACAAAGTCAAGCTCTTCTTAAAAATTGGGCAGAGATGGCTCTCAGGTATGGATGTATCATGAAGTGCTATCTGCCATCTGACTAAATTTTAATGACAATTCTCTAATTAAAAATAGTCCATATGGGACAGATTAGCACCTTTATGTGTTCTCCATCAGTGCTGGTTTCTCAGTGGGTGATTTGCCATTCCTAAACAATTTCGTCAGCTGACTACACCATCGTAGCCCGAGGAGGCTCAGTCAGGGGTTGAGATAATAAAAGAATGGCTGGAATATGGTGTGCTTCAGGGATGCTTGTTTGCATGTTATTTGGTAACTTAAAATACTGACATACAATTTACATACTGTAAAATTCACCCACTTGACTGGACAACCATAGTTTGCCTTCTGTGATACTTTGTAGGAATAAAAACAGGAAGTATGTGGTATTTTTGTGTCTGGTTTTTACTGAGCATAAGGAATTTGAGGCCTATCTCTGCTGTAGCATGTATTAATATTAGTAAGTACTTCATTTTTATGGCTGAATAACATTCCACTGTATGAATGTACTACATTTTGTTTATTCATTCACCAGTTGATGGGCATTTGTTTCCACATTTTGGCTGTAGTGAATAATGCTGTGAACACGTATATACAAGTTTATGTGTGGACATAAGTTTTCATTTCTTTTGGGTAGATACTTGGGAGACTTTAAAAAGTCTTTGTGACCTTAGGCAATTCATCCGACTTTTCGAGTCCCAGTTTCCCTGTCCTAAAGTGTGGGGATAAATGCGTCTAACTCACCAGTGCTGTGTCTGGCAGAGAGGGGCGGGTGTTGCTGCTGTAAGCTGAGTCACAGCAGCCATGTAAAGAGGTCCCCCCCATCAGAAGCACTTTGCCACATTGGCCTGGTCTAGGTGTCTGGGCAGACTGTAAGAACTACAGGTTTTACAGAAGTGGGCAGAAGAGGTGAGACTTGGATAGGGTGTCAGCCATGTGGCTATACCTCCATCTTGCTGGGCTGTGGGAAGAGTAGGAAATTCCCAGATAGAGAAGTGGGAGAAAGTTCCTACAGAAGGAAATACCAGGCACACAGTGCCAGGCCCGACACCTGAGAGTGGCATCACTGGGTGTGGATGAGCTATGGCGGAGAACGGGCTTGGGTGGTAGGTGAGGAGGCGGGAGGGGCGCGCTGGGGCCAGGCAGGGATGGTCCCTGTATGTCCCATGTGTGGAGGCTGCTGCTTGTAGGAAGTGGCAGAGCTGGGGAAGATTGTTAAGTAGAGCAGGGTCTGATTAATTCAAAAGCACGTAGACGAAGCTTTAAGGGACATCTGTTCTGTAACAGCTGGAAACTTGGCGTGAGTAGTGACTTGTTTAGAATTTTACGGGAAGCTTTTCAGCTGTGGCTCCCAGGTTGTGAACCTCCACTCCCTGCTCCTGTGAACAGGGCAGACAGTAAGTATTTGTTAAGTTTACTTCCTGGAGGATCAGGGGCCAGATGTAGTGATGCTTTTTCTTCCTGGCAACTGCTGCTGCTGGTCAGAAGTGGGAGAGGGGCAGTCCACTGGTTCGTGGACCATTCTTTTCTCTGACACCCAAGTACCAGCTCTGCCTCAACTGGAAGTATCAGAATTGCTAGGGGTATATGTCTATTTTGGAAGTTTATTCAGTTTGCTTCTAGATTTTATAATAAAAATTATAGAAAGTAAAATTTGACTTCTTAAAAAACTGACACTAAGATACAGCAGATAGGAGGAAAAATTATTGGGGGGAGATGGAGCTCAGGTTCTTAAAAAAAAAAGTTGAAAAACACTGTTTTAATTAAATGACCTGTACATAAGGCAGAATGCAAACAGCCCAAAATACAAATGTAATAGGAAGTCCTGAATATCTTCTCTCTATTCGGGGATGTTGGCTACTTGTCTTTGAGCGATAAGGAAACAGCGTCTTCATGAGGATTTGGGAGATTTTTAGTTTTATATACACATACACACATGTATGTGTAAAATATTTATTCACTCTAGAGATATGTAAAGCTGACATTAATGGGAGAAATGTAATCAGAATTAGATCAAGAAGTGATGAGAGGTGTTTGTTCTAACAACCTTCTGGGAATCTTTCCACCAAAATACATGAATGAGAAGTGAGGTCTTGCAACTGTAGTTCCTTAAAGAAGGATAAGGCCAAAATGTCAAGGAAGCTCTTCAAGCCCGTTAATGTGACATGTAGCAGGGAGATACAGGGTTCCTTGGGGAGGACAAGTTGCCGTGATGGAACTGTGGAGGTCCCCGCCACCCACCCCACCAGCCAGACCCCTGGGTCCCACCTCCCGGACGGGTCTCAGGCCTTACCTGCTCCAGCCCCACCTCAACCTACACTTTGCTCCAACCCTCCTCTCCCACCCTTGCCGGAGGGCTTATTCGGAAGGAAGCCCATGTCCAACCTGTCAAGATCAAAAAACCCCAGCGCCATACCACTGTTGTGTCTTCCTCAGTGGGGTCTCTCTCAGGGCCTCTCAGTCACAGTCATTCCCGAGCCTCCCACTGGCCGCATCTCCTTGGCATCTCATATTTATGAATGGAAGCTGGAAAATGTGTGCCAACGTTTATTTTATTTATCTACTTATTTTTGGCTTATCAACAGGAGACATTTATTTCTTACAGTTCTGCAGGCTGGAAGTCTAAGATCGAGGCGCCGTCATGGTTAGGTTCCAGTGAGGGCTGCAGGTGGCTGACTTCTCCTTGTATCCTCACAGGGTGGAAAGAGCAACATTTATTCTTAAAATTGTTTTGGACATGGTTTAATTTGCATAAGAGTTGCATCACTGATTTCCAGATGAAGGCACCCTACCTCTGTCACCCCAGTTAGCTGTGACAGCCCAGTCACATGTCTCCCTCTCTCTGGTCAGTTCGTTCCAATTTGACTTCACGATTCCTTACTTTACCTACCATCCCAAGAGTGAGAACTTGATTCTCCTCTCATCTCAAAGTGGATTCTCCCAAACCAAAATATCACACCTACAGCTCCTGGGAGGGTGTTTCTGTCAGGTGGGTCTCCTGCCACCTCGGGTTGTGGGCAGACTCTGCCTGGCACGTTATTCCGCAGTGACGTCAGTGACTGTTCCGATGCCAGAGGTCTCACTGGGCAGCCCCATCTCGCTCCGGACCTTCCACCTCACACGCCCATGTTGAAGGGGGACATCGCTCTTGCCCCATTGTCCCAGTGAGAAGCCCAGATCCTGTACTTTTTGATTTACCTCCCACTCAGTCTTATCTCTTAAATCTCAAGAAAAGAGCTCCCTTGTTGCCATCCTGCTGCCACCCAGGATCTCCCTGGACTCCAACAGCCTCGATGCTGGGCACTCCGAGTTGCCTCGCGCCCGCCCCCTCCCCTGTTGCTCTTCATTGGAGCCAAAACGTTTTCTGAAGTACAGAGCTCATGTGGACACTCCCCCCTTGAAAGCCTCCAGTGGCTTTCCAGGCCTCAACCCCCTGGGGCACCTCTGCCAGGATGCCCTGCTTTCTGTGCGCCCCGGGAGGACAGGTATCCTGTTTTGATCAGTACAGAGCCTGGTGCGGGATAATGGTGGTTGTTTAGGGTTAGCTTGATAGTGCCAGTGGGGTGTTATACAGTGTACAGTGTGTGTGTTATATTACTTTGCCATAGTAGGTAGACAGGTTACATTTAACATCTTTTTCTAGGAGTTGGACCATAATTTCCTCATACTGAGTTATTGTAGAGGTTTATGGCTGCTCCTTTACTTTTTATTTCCTGACACATTTTTGGATGGAAGTGATTTATTTGGTAGTGCTCTCTGGGTTGGAAATGGAACTTCTGTTTGAAATACTATTCCTGTGGGAGAGAAACTTGACCACAGTTTATTATAGATTTAGTGTCTAGAAAGTTGCTAATACTTGGCCTTCCTTATCTTACTCTTTAAAGGTGTGGTTTGTTACTTTCCCACCCGCACTGGTGGCACTCCTGCCCCTCTTTCCTTGGAAGAGGAAAGCCGAGACGCTGCGGTTCATTGACGGCCATGCAGGACCTCATGGCCTGATAGAGTCTCCTTTGAAAAGCTGGGCCTCAGAGCCTGAGGTCAGGGTTCGTGCTTTCCCCACACCTCCAGTGCCTCTCGCTGTTTACACGCTTCCTAAACACCGATGGTTTGTGCCAGCCCTCGCCTTGGCCTCGTGTACCTTCGTGGCTGCTGTAGTCCAGGAGCCAGACTGGCCTAGGCGAAGCACCTGCAGGGCAGCCTCATTCTCTGAGAACTTAGTGGGGTCCTTAATGTCGGATTCTTAACATCTCGGGGCCTCAGTTTTCCCATGTGTGGAGCAGTCATTGTAACAGCGCCTGCCCTGCACGGTTGTTGCAATTAAATGAGGAAGCCGATCCAACCTCTTGACAAGTAGGAGCACTGTAAATGCTGGCCTCTGCCTCTGCTGGGAGTCTGTTCTTATTTTGAAATTTGCTACTTGCTAGCTTTGTGACGTTGGGTGAGTTATTTAGCCTTTTGGGGCCTTGATGTCTAAAATGGGTGTTAACGTGAGTGCCTAGCCCCATAGTAGCGCTCTGAGGATGACATGAAATAATCCATGCAGAGGGCTATGATCAGTGCCTGTTCCTGGCCATAGTAAATGTGCTCAGTAAAGGTCTTCTGCTGTTAGCAGTTTCTTTTAAAGTAAGCCCTGGGAGGATCCCAGGACCCTATTTTGTAGTAAACTGCAGATTTTCTGAAAAATATTTTAAGTTATTTTTCCCCATCAGTACATGATCATTATAGAATTTTTTTTTTTTTAAAGAAGCACAAAAAGTTAAAATTTGTGATCCAATCCAATGTCAATACTTTTGTGGCTATCCTAGTGTTTTTCTGTGTACTGTAAATCTATACATTTCTTTCCCCTGCCCCCAGATTGGGATTATGTGTATTTTTAAAAACATAACTGAAATAATCACTTGCATAGCTTGAAGTAGACAATAGTTTTTAATTTATGCCTCTGACTTGTGTAGTTAGGTTTAGTCAAAGGCCCTGGGACTTACGGGAGGTTCCTGCACACCTCTGTACCCTGAGCTGCAGCTGTCCTATCTTGGGGACATGAAAAGGCACACCAGACCTGTCACTATGTGCATGGTGACGATGTCACCATGATGGAAAGACCACTGGTCCAGGTATGCATTTTATTAGGTTCAATTGTTAAAGTATTTTAAAGCTTTTTAAAATTAGATTTACAAAAGGGCAACACTAGGGATCTTTTGATGGTGGATACATGAACCTACACAGATGATAAAACTGACTAGTAGTTTTAAGAGAGCAGGGGAGTGTTAGCAGGCCCTCAAGTCACATCACAAGTTTAAACACAGAGGTCGTTTAGCTGAGATGGTCTGTTTCCTGGTGTATTCAGGGGTATGGATGCTTTCTAGCCATGTGCTAGCTGCAGGGCTTCAAGGTCTTTATCTGCACTCTTGCAGAACATCAGAGCTGTGCGGGGCCGGGGACTCGCTCCTGTCGGTGGCATAGGAATCTTCACTTAAAGACTTCTCATGACCTTGAGCTGATGAATGAACTAGGAGCAATTTGAGCTGGATTCCATCTGCATCAAATTAGATTCCTGTTTAAACCCACCCTTATAAGTCTCCCTTGCCTCTCCCTCACTGACAGTTCCGTCTGAGGCAGCACGTTTCCCTCCCTCCTATTGGATCCTGCAGGAAAGGCTGGGTGGAGGGTCTGTCTCCTGGCTCTGATGGCGCCGTGTTGCTAGGGTTTCAGATTTAGAACCAGATTTCAGGTCTCTTCCTTAAGCTAGAAAATCATTCCAGTAGATCCAATTTCTCTGAGCTCACTCACTAGGATGATCTCTACTTGCATTTAATAAAATATTTAAAGACCTATTGAATTCCAATGCTGTTTGCTGTTAGTAATGCTACTGAGTTTGACTTAGCAATATACTTCAATTCCCAAATGCCTTGCATGGGCTCATCCTGAATGTGGGTCGAAAGCTTCTACTCTTAACAGAATTATTCTCTAGAGTCTTAGTTACAATGAAGTTATAATTTAGCCCCAGAGTGACAGGTTTCAAACAATTTTATACTTTGGCCCTAAATCCATTTATATTCAGTCTTTTCCCCATAGAATAAAACTCATGCTACCTTTATTGAACTGCAAATCAGTTCCTTGCCATTGAGTTAAAATAAAATAACCCTGAAGTCTCTGTGATTTTTTTTTTTTAAAGCAGATTAAAGCCTTTTGTTGCACATCCCTTTTCTCCAGCAGAAGGAGAACAAAAATCTACAGTCCTAAAGTGGCTTGCATGCAGCCTCTTAGGACCATGGTAAATTGTACATGTAAGGAAACACCACTGTGCGTGTGTATGTGTGTGTGTGTGTGTGTAGCAGCATTAGTAGTAGTCTTTTCGGTGTAGATTAAAAAAATGTCACCCTAGTTTTCATGGTGCGGAAACTAGTTGCACAGCCTTAGAATTTAGGCCATTTGGAGAGGAGGGGGCTGTGTCGTTATGACATTATCAGCTTAACACTGTTGTTTAATAATTATACCAAAGCCTGCTTTCCGAAGGACCCTACTCTTTCCATGTGGGTGGGTGTGCGTGGTCAGGGGGGTCCAGTCTCACAGGCCTGAGGATTCACACATGGCGGCTGTGCTGCTGACCCGACTCCGTCGCCTCACCCTCAGCACCACCATTAAACACGCATGCGCGAGCACACACGCAGACACTCAGTGTCAGGGCTTCTCAGGGATTAGAAGTCACTACCGCCTGGAAACTCATCTGGTCACTGGGACTGGGAGATGAAATCTGGTGGTGGTGAGTTGAACCCAGCAAAACCAATGACCCTGTGTGCCTAATGTGCAGGCACCGCTTTAGTGCCGCTTTTTTAGATGGGTCATTTATTTGGAAAGTTTGTGGCATTGGTGGTCTCATTGTCCTTTTTATTTCTTACAGTTCTATGTGCTGAAAGAGTTGGCCAGATGACTAAGACATATAATGACATAGATGCTGTTACTCGGCTTCTCGAGGAGGTAAGTGTCTCGGGGGACAGCAAAAGGATTGTTCATAATTGATTTTAATCTATTTCGATCAAAGCATGTCTTACTGTCTGTTTCAGTGAA
>RJWJ010019775.1:0-29777 GCA_004363605.1 Indri indri | reverse complement strand
GATTGTCCTGAGCTCAGGAGTTCGAGACCAGCCTGAGCAAGAGCGAGACCCCGTCTCTACCAAAAATAGAAAGGAATTAATTGGACAGCTAAAAAAATTTATATATAGAAAAAATTAGCCGGGCATGGTGGCGCATGCCTGTAGTCCCAGCTACTCGGGAGGCTGAGACAGTAGGATTGCTCGAGCCCAGGAGTTTGAGGTTGCTGTGAGCTAAGCTGATGCCACGGCACTCGCCCCAGGCAAGAGAGTGATGTCTCAAAAAAAAAAAAAAAAAAAAAAGAATACATCTGGCTCAGAAGGACTGGCAAGGAGGGCCTGCACAGGTATGAGGTTTCTTTCTAGGGAGATAGAAATGCTCTGAGATTAGACAGATGCACAACTTATAAATATACTAAAAACCACTGAATTGTACACTTTAACATAGTAAATTTTATGTTATGTGAATTTACCTCAATTTAAAATTGCAAAGAAAAAAAAAAGGAATAAGAAAAAGAGAAAGACTGACCCCACCAAATGTTGGTGAAGATGTAGAAAAACTCAAACTTTCATACACCGCTGGTGGGAATGTAAAATGGAATGATCACTTTGAAAACCAGTTTGGTAGTTTCTCAAAAAGTTAAACCTGCAACTACCAGACTATCCGGCCCTTTCAATTTTAGGCATTTACCCAGAAGAAATGAAAACATATGTCCAGATAAAGACTTGCACTCAAATATTCATAGCGGCTTTCTTTATAATAGCCAAGAAATATAAACAACCCCAATTTTCATCACCAGGTGAATGAGTAAACAAATTATGATATAACATAATACTGATAAAAATGGAAACACTGAAATACTACTAGGCAATTAAAAAAGAGCAAATGGAGCCAGATGTGGTGGCACAGGTCTGTAATCCCAGCTACTCAGGAGGCTGAGGTGAGAGGATCACTAGAAGCCAGGAGTTGAGACCAGCCTGATGACACAGTGAGACCCTATCTCTTAAAAAATGACAAAAACTACCCAGGGACAGATCCGGTCTCTTAAAAAAAAAAAAAAAAGAGTACATACAATAAGATTCCATTTATATAAAAATCTAGAAAATGGGCTGGGCGCGGTGGCTCACGCCTGTAATCCTAGCACTCTGGGAGGCCGAGGAGGGTGGATTATTTGAGCTCAGGAGTTCGAGACCAGCCGAGCAAGAGCGAGACCCCATCTCTACTAAAATTATAAGGAAATTAATCGGCCAACTAAAAATATATAGAAAAAATTAGCCGGGCATGGTGGCACATGCCTGTAGTCCCAGCTACTCGGGAGGCTGAGGCAGTAGGATCGCTTGAGCCCAGGAGTTTGAGGTTGCTGTGAGCTAGGCTAACACCACGGCACTCACTCTAGCCAGGGCAACAGAGTGAGTGAGACTCTGTCTCAAAAAAAAAAAAAAAAAAAAATCTAGAAAATGCAAACAAATCCACAGTGACAGCAAGAACATTAGTGGTTGCCTGGGAACGGGGCAGGCAGTAGCAGAAGAAGAAACACCAACGAGCCTGAGGGAACCTGGGAACAAGGAGATGTTCCTCATCTTGACCGTGGAGATGGTTTCACAGAGCACACACAGGGCAAAACTGACCAAACTGTGTACCTTAAGTACTTGTCATTTGTCACGTGTCAATTATACCTCATTAAATTTGCATGAGTTTTATTTTTTTTCCCTGCTGTACACGAAACTGCATAAATTTGTATGAGTTTTAAAACAAACTGGAAAATAAAATACCATCACAATGACGACATTTTAATTATACCTTGAGAGTTGGTAAAGCAAAAAGCTGACTCACACAAACTTACCCACTTGGGACACTTGTTATAAAACATCCTATAAAACTATTTTTTAATTACCAACCAGGCCCAAGTCTCAAAATAAGTTTCTAGGAAAAAAAAAAAAAAAAGACTTCACAAAATGTAATTGGCAGACTAGGCCAATTTCAAACACTTTCAGGAAAAAAATATTGATCACAAAAACGTATGAATTTTCACAAAAATGTAAGTATGTGAGATAGTGGATATGTTAATTAGCTTGACTTAGCCATTCCACAATGTATACACCATCATGTTTTACACAATAAGTATTTACAATTTTTAAAGCAATTTTAAAAATTAATTTTTCAAAAACTTTTAAGTCTGAATTTTAATATAAAAATGACAAATCACTTTCACAATCTCAAAAGGGACATACGCAAAAATCCTACTACTAACGTCTTACTTAATGGTGAAAAGACTGAATGCTTTCCTCCTAATACCACAAGGTGATACCTGGGCTATGGTCAATCCTATTCAATATTAATATTCTAGCCAGAGCAACAAGAGTAAGAAATAAAGGCATTCTGACTGCAAAGGAAGAAGCAAACTGTCTTGATTCTTACACAACACAATCTGCTATGCAGAAAGCCCAGAAATAAACATAGTCAGGATAAACTGACTTTCAACAAACACGACAAGGCAATCCAGGGACAGAAGTCTTTTCAGCAAACTGTGCTTGGATATCCACAAGCAAAAGGATGAATTTACACCCTTACCTTGCACAATCTACAAAAATTAACTCAAAATGAACTATGATCTATATTTAAGAGCTAAAGCTATAAAACTTATAGAAGCAAACATACAAGGCAAATCTGCATGCTCTTAGGTTAGGCAATGGTTTCTTAGATAGGAAGTTGAAAGCACGAGTGACAAAAGAATAAATTGGATTTCATCAATTTAAAAGTTTAGTGCCTTAAAGGATCAAGCACGTGAAGACAACTCAAAGAAATGGAGAAAATATCTGCAAATCATCTATCAATTAAGGACTTGTATCAAGACTATATTAAAAAAGTCTTACAACTCAATAACAGAAAGACGAACCCAACTTAAAAACAGGAAAAGGCTCTAAATAGACATTTCTCAAAAAAATTTTATGAATGGCTAATAAGCACACAAAAAGATGCTCAACATCAACAGTTACTAGGGAAATGAAAAAACCAAAACGACATACCACTTCATACCCCTTAACTGGAACCCTCTGACACTGCTGGTAGGAATATAAATTGGTGCGGCCACTTTGGAAAACAGTTTGGTAGTTTCTTAAAAGTTAAGTATTAATTTACCCTACAATCCAGCAATTCCACTCCTAGGTACATAACCAAGAGAAATTAAGGTCTATGTCCAGACAGAAACTTGTTCAAGTATGTTCATAGTAGCATTATTCATAATAACCAAAAGTAGAAAAAACTCAAAATATCAATGGATAAACAGGTAATACATTCATACAATGGAGTGTTTAATGGTCAGCAATAAAAATGAACTAGTGATATACCCAACAACTTTGATGAACCTCAAGTAAATTCTGCTCAGTGAAAAAGCTAACTTCAATAGGACAGATACCGCATATTTCTATTCCACAGCATTCATGAAATAAGAGATGGAGATAATGAAAACTTTCTAAAATTAGACTGTGATGATGGTTGTAAAACTTCAAAAATTTCTAAAACTGTAAATTTACTATCAATGAATTATATACTTAGAACAGGTAAATTTTACGTTATGTCAATTACACCTCAATAAAGCTACTAAAAAACCTATCCACCATGGTGAGAATAATACAAAGATTAACAGAAAACAAAATGTATGTGTGTATATGCTATTTTTTCCTTTCATCCTTACATGGTTAAAAGGTTTCCAATGATACTGGTTATTTACTTTCAAAAGTCTCTAATAAACCTAGCTACTTTTTTAGCATATTTTCTCTTCAAATGAAATGGTCAGACATCCCAAAAGGAAGTCCCGTTGACATCCTCCTCCTTCTTCAAGGGCCCATCCAAATGCCCTCTTACCCATGACATCCTTCCTCTGATGAACTTCCACAGCACGTTCTCTGATGTGGTTCTCACACCACAGATGTTAGGCTCTTGCCATGGTCATTTTAGGCACTTTGTCTCTTGCATTAGACTACCAGCACTCAAAAGCTATAATGCTTATCACGGTTGTGTATCCCCTCCCCACCCAATCCTGTGGCCAATAATGCCTTGCCTGTTGGATGACATTAGTTAAATTAAATCCTATTCATCATTCTAGGAAATGAGGACAAATCTGGGATATGACTTTTTTTCATGCTACCTTGTCTAAGATAGTATATATCTTATATATAAAGCAAGGAGCTGAGCTGAAAACAAAAAACAAATCTCCACTTTTTCAGCTCAATGAACTTTTCTTGGTTTATATGAACATCTTAACAAAATGCCTTACATTACATTCTCAAAGAAAATAAAAGAGCAACAATCAAAATTTATTAAAATCTGGCAAAATGGGTTTAGGAACCCAGCCAACCATCACGTAAACAAAGCAATCACTTACCTAGATGCTTCTTTGGCTCTAAGAAAGGTCTGCATTAAAACAAAACAAAACAAAATATATGAATACACAAAAGTATTGTAAAGCATAAATTTAAATGACTTCTGCACTAAATAAGAATTTTTAAAATATATTAAAATAAGCTGAATATTCAAATTTATATGAATAAACTATTGATGGATATGAAGGGAGAAAGCACTTCACCTCTTAATGATAAATGAAATCCCTGCTTTGTTCTCCAAAATCCATTTCAGGGTTGCAAGGTCATAATTTTCAGGGTGTTTAAAGGAAACTCCTTCTGGAAGTCCCTGCACTACCACAGCTGACTGGTCTCGTAGCATCTTCTCATATGGAACAGGTACCACTGTGGATTTGCCTAAAGCTTTCCCTGGGGGAGGGAGAATGAGGATAAACATCATTAAATGGCAAGATTAAAGAACTAAATCATCACTAGTTTATCAGGGCTTAATAAACTATACTCATGCTTTTTTGTAATATCTGATTTCAAATCTACTTTGAAATACTACAGGGTCCTATTCCCTATCAGCAGAAGTTCTAAACCAGAAACGAGTCCAAAGGGCCAAAATGAAAACTATATAAAATATTTTACTTTAAAGCCTACACAAAAGGGGAGCACAATGGCTGACTCCTTGCACTATTCTTTCTTTCAGATGATCCCATCCTGCTATATTCTCCTACACAATTTGGCCTCAGAATATTGAAGGCTGACAAAAGCAACTGTTACCAAAAAATACCAAGAAAATTTCTGCTAATATTCTCATTGAAAACTTATCAGGTAAATACAACCTTCATTCACGAATGAGCGTATTCTGTCAGCCTGTCTGTGTATATCAGGCAGTGAGCTCCACAGATGCTGGAAACCCCATTCCACGGAGTTAAATTTTACGTATAGCCCCACCAAAAAACCCCTCCTCCTTTCATAGTTTTCTTATAAGAGCTTTGTTTTACAATGTGACTGGTTTAAAAAAGGTGGCTCTGCAGGGTATTGGAGAGATCAGCACCCATGTCAAAAAGAAACAACTCAAACAGCTACAATTTTTCTGGGTTCCTCCAACATGGAAGTGGAAAGTAAGGCTGTTCCTAATATTAACCCAGGATTGGGGAATTAATCCATTTAATTTTTAAAATGTATATTATATGATTGTTAAATCAATTATGTAATCTACCCTTTAGAAAACTCAATTATATAATGTATCTTTTAGAAAATTAAAATGTATTGCTTTTACCATAGCAAAAGCAGAAATAGTCCTCAACTGTTTTTCTGAGTGTTTCAATTTCTACAGCATCTACGCTCATCCGATTGGACTGGGTTGTAGATTTCATTTTGTGCATCTCTGCAGCCTTTTCTTCTTCTTCGACACCTGTAAAGTAATTAATAATATAAAAGATTCATATCCATTATCTTAATATGCATTTGGCCTTTAGTAAGAATATTTTTCCTATATTCTAACATTTCTGATTTATTATAAAAACAAAAAGGAAAAAAACACTATGAAGGAATTTTTAAAATAGAAACCTATTCAGAAGGATCTCAGTTAAAAAAAGAAAAAGAACAAAAAAATAGAAACCTAAAAGACATCAATGACTTGAATGAAAGTTAATATAAAATGACAATCATCTCTGAAATAAGCATACCTGCAACTAAAAATACTACAAATACTACTGTACTAGCAGTTTTAAAAAGAAAAGATAACAGTAATTTATCACCTACCAATATAAATACAGGAAGATTTTCATTACAAAACAACATTTTAGGCTTCTGAAGTCCAACACAATAACCAATATACTCATGTGGCACTTGAAATGTGGCCAAAGTTAAGATGTTTTTTATGTACAACACTCTGGATTTTGAAGACTTAGTACAAAAAAGAAATATGCCGAATATCCCAATAATAATTTTTATGTTGATTACATGTTGAAATATTTTAGATATAGTAAGTTAAAGTATTTCACATTTCTCTTTGCTTTTAATGTCATAAGTAGAAAGTTTTAAATTATGTGAGTGACTCACATTATATTTACTTCTATCGAACAGCACTTTTCTAAACCCCAGGAAAGGGCTTAAAATTCTCCCAAAGAATTTCTAAAACTGTGTCATAAACCGATTATGTTTTGGAAGACCACTATTGCTCCTTATCTACAAAATATAAATACACAAGTAAATACGAGGTACTTAGGAATTATATGTAAAAACTATTCTCTCCATGGCATCAAACTATTAGTAATGAAAACAAAGCATAAATACCAATGGGCAGGGACTACAACTTGCAACTGAGGACAATTCCCCTGATGCTTAGTTCAACCCACTGGAGAACCGCACATCAGCACAGGCAGTATAGGGAAGGGGAATATAAACACAGCTGCCAGTGGGATTATACCACTCATGGGACAGATGGCAGCTGATATACACATAATCAAAACATTAGTATAAGGAAATATACAAACACAATCGAGGCCTTAAAACTTCTCAAAATGATAGGAAATATCAAAATCTTAAAAATAGATTACTACCATAAAGCTTAAAAGATTATTGGTTAGGGTACAGAGTGGCAGGGGACAGATGTTTTGAAAAAAGACAAAAAATAAAATTGCTAATCGAAATTAACGAATTAACAAAACTTTCTATTCACTAGTAATCTGCTCAGTTTATCATAAATTGAACCTAAAGTTTAGATCTCAGAGACATACAGGCATGCATTGGAGATGCTGCAGGTTTAGTTCCAGACCACCGCAATACAGTGAATATCACAATAAAACAAAGTCATACAAATTTTTTAGTTTCCCAGTGCATATAAAATTTATGATTTATGGGGCCGGGCGCGGTGGCTCACGCCTGTAATCTTAGCACTCTGGGAGGCCAAGGCAGGTAGATCGCTCAAGGTCAAGAGTTCGAGACCAGCCTGAGCAAGAAAAAATTAGCCGGGCATGGTGGTGCATGCCTGTAGTCCCAGCTACTCAAGAGGCTGAGGCAGAAGGATTGCTTGAGCCCAGGAGTTTGAGGTTGCAGTGAGCTAGGCTGGCGCCATGGCACTCACTCTAGCCAGGGAAACAGTGAGACTCTGTCTCAAAAAAAAAAAAAAAAAATTTATCATTTATGTTCCTCTCACAAAAGATTTCTCTGTAGTATGCAATGCTGCTTTACTTTTTTCTTTTTCTTGAGACAGAGTCTCACTCCGTTGCCCCAGGTAGAGTGCTGTGGCGTCATCATAGCTCACTGCAACCTCTAACTCCTGAGCTCAAGCAATCCTTCTGCCTCAGTCTCCCGAGTAGCTGGGACTAAAGGTGTGCACCTCAACACCCAGCTAATTTTTCTATTTTTAGTAGAGACAGGGTCTCACTCTTGCTCAGGCTGGTCTCAAAATCCTGAGCTCAAGCAATCCTCCCACCTCAGCCTCCCAGAGTGCCAGGATTACAGGTGTGAGCCACCTCGCCCAGCCTACTTGATAGCATTTTATCTACAGTACAACTTCTTTCAAAATTGGAGTCAGTCCTCTCAGACCGTGCCACTGCTTTATCAACTATGTTTATGGAATATTCTACACCCTCTGTTGTCATTTTAACAATGTTCACAGCATCTTCACCAGGAGCAGGTTTCATCTCAAGAAACCACTTTCTTTGCTCATCCGTAACAAATAATTCCTCATCCATTAAAGTTTGGTCATGAGAGTGAAAAAATTCAGTCATCTTCCACTTCTAATTCTAGTTCTCTTGCTATTTCCACCACAACTACGTTGACTACCTCCACTGAACTCCTGAAGTCCTCAAAGTCATCCATGAAGGATGGAACCAACTTCTTCCAGACTCCTGTTAATGTTGATGTTCTGACCTCCTCTCATGTATCACAAATGTTCTTAATGGCATCTAGAATGGTGAATCCTTTCCAGAAAGTTTTCAATTTACTTTGTGCCTAGATCCATCAGGGAAATCACTATCTATGTCAGCTTTAGCCTTACTAAAAAAAAAAAAAAATTATTTTTGGAGACAAGGTCTTACTCTGTCACCTGGGCTAAAGTGCAGTGTCATAATCATAGCTCACTGCAACCTCGAACTCCTGGGCTCAAGTGATCCTCCTGCCTCAGCCTCCCGAATAGCTGGGACTACAGGTGCATGCCACTATGCCCAGCTAATTTTTCTAGTTTTTTGTAGAGACGGGTTCTCACTCTTGCTCAGGCTGGTCTTGAACTCCTCACTTCAAGCAATCCTCCCATCTCAGCCTCTCAAAGTGCTAGGATTACAGACATGAGCCACCGAGCCCAACCAAAATGTATTTCTTAAATAACACGATGTGGAAGTTGGAAATTACTTCTTGATCCCTAGGCTCCAGAATGGATGTTATGTTAACAGGCATGCACACCACATTAATATCCTCCCACATCTCCATCAGAGCTCCTGGGCGATCAGGTGCATTGCCAATGAGCAGCAATATTAATATTTTGAAAGAAATCTTTTCTTCTGAGCAGTAGGTCTCAAAAGGGCTAAAAATATTCAGTAAACCATGCTACAAACAGATGTGATGTCACCTAGGCTTTGTTGTTCCATTTCTAGAGCACAGGCAGAGTAGATCTGGCATAATTCTTAAGGGCCTTAGGATTTTTGGAATGGTAAATGAGCACTGACTTTAAGTTATCAGCTATATTAGACCCTAACAAGAGAGTCAGTCTGTCCTTTAAAGCTTTCAAGGCAGACATGGACTTGTCTCTAGCTAGGAAAGGCCTAGATGGCATCTTCTTCCAATAAAAGGCTGTTTTGTCTACACTGAAAATCTGTAGTTTAGTGTAGCTATCTTCATCAATGATCTTAGCTAGATCTTCTGAATAATTTGCTGCAGCTTCTGTTAATACATCAGCACTTGCTGCTTCACCTTACACAGGCATGCTAGGGAGATGCTTCTTTCCATAAACCTCATCGACCAAGCTCTGTTAGCTTCCAGCTTTTCTTCTGCAGCTTCCTCACCTCTCTCAGCCTTCACAGAATTGAAAAGAGGTAGGACCTTGCTCTGGATTAGGTTTTGGTATAAGGGAATGTTGTGGCTGGTGTGATCTTCTATCCAGACCCCTCGAATCTTCTCCACATCAGCAATACAGTTGTTTTGCTTTTTTGTAATTTGTGTGTTCACTGGAGTAGCACTTTGTATTTCCTTCAAAAACTTGTCCTTTACATTCACAACTTGGCTGTTTGGCACCAGAGGCCTAGCTTTCAGCCACTCTCAGCTTTTGACATGCCTTCCTTACTAAGCTTAATCATTTTTAGCTTTTGATTTAAAGTAAGAGATGTGGGACTCTTCTTTCACTCAAACACTTAGAGACCATTGTGGGGTATGTCTGTATGTATTATATGCCTGTAGACATTCAACCTTTGGTCCCTTTCCAAATTTAAGAAAATGCTGTATCAATGAGTTAACATAAAATGACAGTGTTAGGTTAAACATAGATATGAAACCTGTCATACACTGGAAGACCACAGGTATTAACACCCTATAGTAAATTTTTCTACTGTGTGTCACCATTTTGTCAGACAAGCTCACCACTGCTCCCAAATGGAGGATTACAAAACTCATTACACTCTGATAGGGTGGTTCCATTGAGGGAGTTAGGGAGAACTGTTTAACTTTGCATCATGCTTAAACAAACTCATTTGCACAGTGAAAGACTGGTTTTCAACACACCAAACATTTATCAAGAACAGCTTATCTGAGTAAGAACTTTCAATCAATTCACAATTTCTCTACCATGCTTCTAACGGTGTTCCACCAATCCAGAGTAACACCAAGCAAACACAGTAAACACTTATCATTTTTCTCAAACTCTTCAGTATTTATCTTTACATACTACTATTTTAGTGACTTATTTTGAACATTTTGAAGTATCTTCATAAATATTTCAGAAAGTCTTTTTTAGTATAAATCTCATTCTGCTTTAGAAGAAAATATAACTTGCTTTATATATAAATAATTAGGCTTAAAATTTATGAAATACAAAAGATAAAAATACAATGCTTACAGTATTTTACAAAATCTTTTTGGAAATCCTTTCTGGTATTGACAAAAGCACGTCCTCTCTCGGTCCCAACAACAAACACGTCTGTTTCATACACTGCAATGCAGGCCACTTCTGCCTTGGACTTGGCCAGTTCTTTACACTACAATACAAAAGCAAACCTTATGTTACATACACATGTTTAAAAGCACCATTTCTGCTGGATGAATAAAAAAATCTAACATTTAAAACTGTCTTAACGCATAATCTGGGATGAGGTGAAGTTCCTATATCTAGCCTTAAATATCATATACAGAAGAGAGTCCCCCATGTTTTAAGGTGCCTTTCTTTCTAAATAGTTTTTTTGCCTGATTTTAAACAAAAGACAACACAGAATTTATAAGGAAAAAAAAAAACAGACATCCCTCGTAATCTATTAAAGGTCAGATTCCTAAAGAAACAGACTCAGATTTCACGCAGGCTTGCAGGGAGTACTCTCAACACCGCCTGTGAGGCATGAGAGGCAGGACGGGGCGAGGAAGAGTTGAGCACTGACACTGACGCAGCTCCACCACCTGAGCTTAGGAGCTGGGGGGGCCCTCCCCCAGGGGGAGACCTCGAGCAAGATGGTTCTAACACTCACAGCAGCTGGGGGCATTGGTGCCATCAGTCCTGCAAGGGGCGGAAGGATGTCTGAAACCCATATCATAACATCCACTACACAGTTCCACCTCCAGAAGTATCTCCCTACGAATACGCAACTGGAATCACATTTAGGTGAGTATACTACTTACTGATTTTTACTGAGTAAATTTCTATGAGATTAAATATTCTTTAAAAACTTTACATAGCATATAATATTCCATTATTTGGATATACTGCAATCCATTTAGTGCTAACATTATTGTAAAGGTTGGTGATTCTAATTTTCCCTCCTAAAAGTAACACTACAGCCCGGGAACACTATAACCTGGGAACAAAATGTTTATGTGCATCTTGAATGACTTTCTTAAAAGAGAGTCAGAGACACGACAGAGAGTTTAGAAAGAAAACTTTTAGAGTAAATATTTTCAGGATTCTCAAAGCCTACTGAAATTTGCTTTCTAAGAAGAGTCCTACCAAATGTTACTATGAAGCTTTTCTAGACACCTTTAAAAAGGGTATCTTAGTATCATAATCAATACTCCACTGAATGATATTAAAATCACAGTATTGTACCATAATTTTCTGTAAATTATATCCCTTGCCCATTTTTCCAACGTGTTAGTGTTTCCCTACGGATCCAAAAAAGTACCTCACTTATTTTAGGCACAGAAAAGTTGTTTATGGAATTAAATAATAATTACATATGCTTTTTAGTTTTTTATTTATCTTAATATGTTTTTACTTATCTAGAATTTGACTTGGCACAGGATGAAGACTGTAAGTTAAAGTTTTTCTTTTTTTTAACAAAATAGCCTATTTTCTCAGTATCAGTTGTTGAAAACCATAGCTTTCCTCTTTCTTTTTGATTTGTATAATAACCACCCTTTAATTTCTTAAATGGAAATTATTTCCGCATAATATTGCTTTACAATGTTATCTAGAAAAATAGTTTTATAGCTACTAAGATGATCGGAAATCTTTTGAACTATAACAAAGCCACAGTAAAGAACTTTCTGACCTAGAGGTGAGCCAACACTGTCCCCAGCATGAAGGATGGTGTACTATAATTTTGTTACATTACATTTGCGTATGTGCTATGGCTGCTCACCTGTAAGGAACTCTTATTTACTTACCTTGTGATAAATGAGGGTGCATTCTTGCTGCACTATCCACACTCTTAGTTGGACAACCCTGTCACCAAAGGCAGTATTTATGAAACAGGAAAGCAAGATTCATGTACTATCCAAGGATTAGATCAAAGAATTCTACGGGCCAAGGAAAGGATGAAGCCAGCCTTGGTTTCTTTAGCACTCTAACAAGCCAGTCAATAACTTAGTATTATCTGCCTATAATTATACTTAGTAATATACAACTAGGAATATGAGGAAAGATAGGCTAACTTCTCTGCTGGGAAGGAAGACATTAAGGCTGGGAATAATGAAATGAATACGCCAAGGGCAAGAAAAGCATAAAGAAATTCTAAGGAAGAGAATGGGTCTTATGTGACCCTATGGTACTATGCAAAAAGAGAATTAAAGAAATTTATTTTATTATCAACAGAATAGGCTTTAATCTCTAAATTTTCATTTAACATTAACAGTCACAAATTTTGGTTGGTTTTATGATCACAAGGCAGAAATAAGTAACATTCATAAAATAACAGTATATAACCAATAACCATTCTAAAATTTCTTTAAGGAGATAGTTTTATAAAATTCTTAAAACAGTTTTTAAAAATCCCCAAATAGGAAAGGAAAAAAAAGAAATCTACAAACTATGTCACACCAAGCTGTGAGGTTAAACACTAGCTACTGGTTGGTCAGCCACTTAAGAGAGGGAAAATGTATAGCCTCCTCTGCTTCAAATATTTGATTCTAATGTGTTGGAAAACACCTAAGCCTAATATGTTTTATATCATGTACTGTGTTTCCACCTACATGCCCATAAAAACATGATAAACAAATTGTATTACTACCATCCTACTAACATAAATATAAAACTATAGCAGTAATACTTAACATTTCACTATAATTATGCATAAAATAGACTTTTTTCCCTAAAGAGCTAACACAATACACAATTTAATAAAAGGTAGCAAAGAAAAGACAATCATGAATGCATAAGCAAAATAAAATAAATAGATATAAAATAGTAAATATGCCCTTATGGCCCAAAATTCTAGCAATCATCTTTATACGGATACAATAAAACACTGGTACCATATGCTAACATACAAACTCATTCTGAGTAACTTCAAATATTATACACAAATTCAAGTTAACACTTGCAAAACAGTGACTGCCTAAGATACTGACGGCAAAAAAATTGAGCATAAATGCAAAAAATTAAACAATTTAGGTAAGTTAAGAACATTCTGAAGATGGTAATAAAATGTGACTTGAAAGGCTTAAATCAGTAACTATTATTAAAGAAAAAAAAAACCCTGCTCATTAAAACCAAAAAATATAAAATTATATTTCCTACAAAAACCAATCAACCTCATTCACAAGCACAATCCTATCCAATTACGGAATTAGAAGCAGTAAGGCCATCTCACCATGGACTCGAGAGCAGACATGAGGAACGTCACCACCATCCTGCTCTCCGAGGACTCCTCGTCTTCAACAGGCAGGGTGGACATTGCTACTTGGGCCATGATCCCTGTGCAAGAGAAATAAAAAGAAAGTGAGGGTAGAAATCTGGTGTCCTAAACCCACATTTAGAGCTGTGAGCGTCCTCACAGGCTGACTAATTTACAGTTTTCTTGCTTAAGAGAAAAAATAAGGCTCAGAAACAAGTATGCTATTTGCTCAAAACTCTTATCCTGTAAGATAAATAATCTATCCCCATAAGTTTCCATCTAGTGTTATTTCCATAAAATTAGGTCATCACACCCCAAATAAATCCAGATGGCACCTAGAACCAGTGACATTTCTCCCAAGTAAGAGGAAGAAGAGGAGATGCACTTTACAATCAATCCACTGACAACCTATGACAGTTCAACACAGGAAACAGATGCAAAGTTCCCTTTCTGCACATACTGACACAGAAAAGAGCGGACGAAGCGGACGGAGGCTGGTAAAGAGAATTTCCTCTTCTTACTAAGAAAACAGATTGCAGGGCATCAGGTAACATGTAAGAGTCCTTTATAACACAGCATATTATTCTCTTTAGAAAACATTTTCTGATACTTTGGTATCAGCAAAGACCCTCAGCTGAATTTCAAACACTATATAATTACAACACATAAACAGAAAATATTAACTGTTGGCAAGGATATGGAGAAACTGGAACTCCAGAGCATTGCTGTTTGGAATGTAGAATGGTGCAGCCAGTGGGGAAAACAGTTTGGCAGTTCCTTAAAATATTAAACATAGAATTATCATATGATCCAACAACTTCAATTCTGGGTATATACTCTGTATTATGATTTTATCTATCTATTTATCTATACATATGTTTTCATCCATGGTTCCTGGCTCTAACTCCCATAACCCTGTTAGTCTTATGTCGGGCACTTCAGGCCTCAGAAGCAGCCTCAGGAAACGGAATCTCGGCCGGTCCGAAGGTAGTGTGAGTTATCTCACTTGATTGTTCACAGGCACAGACTGAATTCCTTGTTCTGCTACCTTCCCCCTTCTCACTACTGCATCTGACTAGTCCAAAAAAAAAAAAAAGGAAACAGAACCTCTCTCTGGACCTTCTCCTGTCCTTTCCCGTGCCCATGGCAGAACTCTAATCTGAATGCGGTCATAAAACCCTTGTTCCAGAGGGTCCTGCCTCTTACCCTGGAGGAAGAAATGCTGCGGAGAGAGAGCAAAAGAATCTGAACAGACAGGCCTTGCTGGGTTTGGATCATACCCTTTGTGTCCAATCACGTTTTGACACAGTGGTCTATGCTTCAGTCACGGACAACCAATGAGGTCTTCACAAAAGGCTCAAAGGATAGAGTTCAGGGAGCTTCCAGAGAGCTGAACGCATGGAGGCGGACAGGACAGTGAACAAGAACTCATGCATGTGCAGGGAGGGTGGCACAGCCTACCCCAACTCCACAAGCACAGAAGCTTCTGTGCTTTGGACCCTCCTGGAACTCACCCTACGTCTGTCTTCATCTGGCTATTGACTTGTATCCATCAAAATATCCTTTGTAATAACCTGGTAAATGTAAGCAAATGTTTCCCTGAGCTCTGTGAGCCACTCTAGCAAATTAACTTAACCCAAAGAGGGGGTTGTGGGAAGCCCAATTTGAAGCCAGTTGGTCAGACGTTCCAGAGGCCTAAACTTATGACTGCAAAGGTGGTGGGGGGGGGGGCAGTTTGGAGACTGAGCCCTCACCCTGTGGGATCTGACGCTATCTCCAAGCAGATAAATAAAATCAGGGGATACCCAGCTGGTGTCCGCTGCTTGATGTGTGGGAGAAAAACCCTACATTTGGTCACAGAAGTTTTCCTCTGTGCCTAGGATTGTTGTGGTGTGAGAGCACAGGGAAAAATATAATTCGAGAGTTTTTCCCAAAGCAACTCCAAAGAACTGAAAGCAGGTACTCAAACGAGTATTCGTATACATACCCATGTTCACAGCAGCATTATTCACAATGGCCACAGGTGGAACCAACCCAAATACCCATCAATAGATGAATGAATACACAAAATATGACATATGTACATACATGGACTATTATTCGGCCTTAAAAAGGAAGAAAATTCTGATAATGCTATAGATGAACCTTGATAACATTATGCTAAGTGAAATAGGCCAAATATAAAAGGACAAATATTGTATGATTGCACTTATATAAGGTACCAGGAATAGTCAAGTTCATGGAGACAGAAACTAGACTGGTGGTTGCCAGGGGCCAGGAAGAGGAAGCAATGGGGAATTATTATTTAACAGGTACAGAGTTTCAGCACAGAATGATAAAAAAAGTTCTGGAGATAGTAGTGATGGTTGACAATAATGTTCATGTACTTAACACTGAACTGTGAACTGTACACTTAAAAACAGTATACGGTTAAGTACAGTTAAAACTGTATGTTATTTTATGAAAGTAAAAAAATTAAACAAAACGATGCACCACATAAAGATACTCTAAGATGGCAAAATCAAAAGCAAAATTTTTTAATTCAAATACTAGAAATTGTTTTTCTATAAATATCATGTAAATTAGATGGCTGTTAAAAATTACCCCCTTTTTTTAATTACATGGAAGGCTTTTTATTTTTTTATTTCATTTTTATTTTTTTTTTTTTTTGAGACATAGTCTCGCTCTTTCACCGCTGGCTAGAGTGCAGTGGCAGGCATCATGATAGCTCACTGCAATCTTTAACTCCTGGGCTCAAGCGATCTTCCTGCCTCAGCCTCCTGAGTATCTGGGACTACAGGTTCAAGCTACCACGCCCGACTAATTTTTTTCTTTTTAGTAGAGACTGGGTTTCACTCTTGCTCAGGGTGGTCTCAAATTCCTGAGCTCAAGCGATCCTCCCAGAGCGCTAGGTCTCCCAGAGCGCTAGGATTACATGCATGAGCCACCAAGCCCAGCCCTATCCCTTTCAATTTAATTGAATTAATTCTACTTTTAGTGAGATTAAATAAGCAAATAAACAATATGGAAGGATGATTGAAAAAGAGTGCAAGCAAGAACAAGAATTCTAAAAACAACTCTGTACATAAATTAATTTATTGAAAACACCCGAGTATCCTTAACCAAAGCCCCAATATTCCAGAGAACACCAAGAGGCACCTAAAGAGCTCTCAGCATGAAACTGTTTTGCCTAAAAACGTAGTAAATCTTTTCCCTGTTAAAGAGGATGATCTATTTCCCTATTATTAAAGACTGTGGTCTAACCTTACCATCTGTTACCACGTGAAGTAACTGCTAGGCCAGAGTTAGGCATCAATAAGCAATAAAGTATACATACTTAGGAAGTTAAGCTTTACAAATAAAAACCATAATGAAAAACAATGGACATTTATATCTGTGAACAAACAGAAGCAATTCTGTTTCCCAAAACAAGGTCCCCATCCTGACTAGAGACAGAATAAGAAAAAGTAGTATCAAGCAAGTGAATAGCTAAACCACAGCAATTATTTTCCCTAACAGCATAGGTCTCATTCTCTTCTCTTGGCCAGGGAAGTCCAAGAAAATTGTATTCAAGTGTGGCTCAGTCAAAGTGGACAACAAAGGCCTGTATTTTTCCACAATCAGACATTCACTTAAAATACACTGTCATTATTTCCGAAAGCTCATGATATTTCCTCGTTATATCACTTTTCCTTTAATTCCCCAGTGAGAGAAAAAGGAGATGTGTTCTCACTTTACAAATGCAGTGATCTGTCAAGGTCACATAGCCACTGTCAGAGTAAGAACATGAAACTAGGGCAATTTTCTGCCTACTTCTATTTCCACTTCTCACCTTAAAATGCCATAAACCTGCTACGACGTCATCACATGCAATGCGTGTTGAGAAATGAGAGGCAGATGCCACACAGGGGCACCAAAGGTGACGGGAGCAGTCTTATTTCATCAGCAGCACTTCAGGGAAGGCAGCAGAGCATTTGCAGTGGAAAGCACCCTGGAGGTGACAGATTCCAGGCAGGCCTGCAGGAAAGGAGCCCCTTGTTTGGGGCGCTCTGCTCTCTGGAAATGGGTGCACTTGGATCACAGCAGAAATTCCCTAACCTGCTCTTTGCCGGTCCCAAGAAATCACTGCCCTGGAGAGTCTTCCAGTGAGACGATTTCTGGCACATTCCTGGCACCCCTCACTTGGTGATTGTGCCCTCTTTCTCCCTTTCCCAGAAAGAAAGTGCCATCGGAAGGTGGCATTAATGACAAACACCAGAGGACGCACCAGGCCAGCTTATGGAACATAAGGCGTGAAACTCTGGTCTCCCCAGAACCTAAAGCCAGGAGAGCCAGGCTGTGAGGTCCCCAGACCACTACCTAGCTGTGTGACCCTGGGGGCTGGACTTACCTCCTCTATAAAAGGAGATGGTAAATCAACCACTTATTATGAAGTCTCTTTTCACCTTTGACCTTTTACCACTCCCCTCAATCGAAAATAAGAGTTGGACAAACAAAAAGAAATTAACATTTATTGAATTTATACCACGCTATTGGTCATCTTGTTTAATATCCACAACAACCCTATGAGGGAGAAACAAGCAAAATGGAAATGCATACGGATCCTAGGAAAAGCTCCTTAACGGGACAGTGCTCCAGAAGCCATGTGAGCGGGACCCATGGAGCCTTTTTCTGGTTTACCTTAAAAGGTATAGGGTATATGTATGTATCACTAGACATGAATAACATAAAAATCACCAGGATATGTATGACCTGTCATATCTATGATACCACATCAAAACTCAGGTCTCCCAAGAAAAAACGCCATGAAAAAAATTGTTTTAAGTAACTAAAATGGGACATTTTGCTCTGTGCTCGTAAGGAATGCAACTAGGCATGATTTTTACTTCTTAACTTCATTAATAATTATTCTTTGGAACGAAAAGGAAAATGGCCAAAATGATCATGTACTCTGTAATTCCTTAAAAACAGAATGGATGGATCCCTTCGAATCTTTTTAAATACAGAAAAGGAAAAAAAAAAAAAAGGAACTGAGACAACTCATAAGATGAGCCCAATGTTACAGACAAGAGAACAACTTCCAGTTTCTGGATTTGT
This sequence comes from Indri indri, assembly GCA_004363605.1. NCBI lineage: Eukaryota > Metazoa > Chordata > Mammalia > Primates > Indriidae > Indri > Indri indri. The sequence goes on along the minus strand of RJWJ010019775.1, from coordinate 11,100 downwards.
AACACTATGTACTTGCTCCCCGAAATGTGCATCTCTGATGCCATTCTGAAAAAGGTAAGTGGTGTGGGGAGAAAAGATCTCTCTTTATAAATAAGAAAGAAGTCAATCACCCAAAGCAGAAAACCGGGAGTCAAGGGACAACCCAGAGGGTATAGCCCTCTAGAGATGTGCTATATAATATAGTAGATAATAGCTACATGCAGTTATTTGAATTAAAATTACTGTAATTAAGAATAAAAAAGTTCAGTTCTTCAGTAGCACTAGCCACATTTCAAGTACTGAGCAGCCACATGAGGCTTGCTGTATTGAAGATCACAGATAAAGAACATTTTTATCATCACAAAAAGTTCTACTGGACAGGATGCTATAGAGATTAAACTATGTTGAGTCAATTTATTTAAATTCTCTTGACCCCTAGAGCCACCATGGTAGTAGCTGTAGTAAAAGAATGGGTTAAGGCCGGGTGAGGTGGCTCACCCCTGTGATCCCAGCACTTTGAGAGGCCCAGGTGGGAAGATCACTTGAGGCCAGGAGTTCCAGACCAGCCTGGGCAATACAGCAAGACCCATCTCTACAAAGAAATATTTAAAAATTAGCCAGGTGTGTTGGCACGCACCTGTACTCCTAGCTACTCAAGAGGCTGAGTAAAGGTGGAGGAGGGAGAATGGCTTGAGCCCAGGAGTTCAAGGCTACAATGAGCGACCCTCCCACCTCAGCCTCCCAGGGTGCTAGGATTACAGGCCTGCGCCACCACGCCCAGCCTTTTTTTTTTAATTCTGGTAATCATTGCATAGCTATAGCTCCTTAATTATTTTTTGTGTATGTGTATTTTAATTCTGTATTTTTAAATGCAACATTATTTTTATTTCAAACAATCTAATTTTCCTTTAGATTTAACCACATATTTATGACATTCTTTGCTCCTTCTTTCTTGTATCTCATACTTTCCTTCTGCCTAAAGTTAATCCTTTAGAATTTCCTTCCAGTGACAAAATGCTTTTGTTTGCTAAAAATTCTTTTTCCCAAAAGGTATTTTCACTGGAATATAAATCTAGGTTGACAATTGTTTTCTTTCAGCACACTGAGGTTATTTCATTATTTTTGGCTTCATAATATTTTGGCTTCCATTGTTGCTACTGAGAAGTCATCTACAGTCTCTTCTGAGGTTCCCCACCTCCACTCCTGCTATTTTTAAGATGTTTTGTCTTTGGTTTTCTACAGTTTCACTATGTGTCTAGGTGTGGATTTCTTTTTATTCAATGTTTGTCATTTGCTGGGCTTCTTGACTATAGTATTTATCAGCTGTAGAAAATTCTCAGCTATTATCTCTTCAGATTCTGCCCCATTCTCTAGCTCCTATCCTACTGAGACTCCAATTAAATGTACTTTAGAGTCCTCACTTTATCCCTTAAATCTCTTACCCTCTTCTTTTTTCACTTCTCTGTACTGAACTATTATTCCTTCTGGCTTACCTCCCATCTCATGAATTCTTTCTTCATCTGTGCTCCTCTGTTGTTAAAACTGCCCATCAAGTTTTTAATTGTTTATAGTTTTCATTTCTAGGATTTCTATTTACTGCTATGTCCTATTGTATAGTGTGGTACTCCCTGAAGATGTTCAAGCTTGCCATATTTGTTTAATGGGGGGTAGTAGTAATTTTATAGTCTCTGGTAATTCCGAAATCTCAAGTCTTTGCAGGTCTATTTCTGCTGTTTCTGGTGGTTCTTACTTCTACTCATGGTACTTATTCCCTTGTATGCCTAATTATCTTTATGTGCTGGTCATTTTACATTAAAAAATTATTTGTAATTTGAAGCCTAGGATGAAAGCAGCTTCCTCCAGGTATGTGAGAACAATAGCTGCCTGGAATCACCATAATCCACATTCAAGTCTTCAGGTTCCTTGGACCCACCACCCAGTAGATTAACCTGGGCCACAAATAAGGATGCAGACTGGCTTCCTTTTCAATCACCCTTATCCCATTGAGGTGTCAGCTTATTGAGGGGAAGTCTCTTACTTGACCTGTCAATTTTGTGCAGGCCCTGGGCTTTGATTTCTGAACACCTCACTCCATAAAACTTTCAAAACTCAAGTTCACATGGTGCAGTTTTTGCCCTCAGGGCAAAAGCAATTCCAATTTCTGTTATCCGAGCTCCCATTTTCCTTTTAACATTAGCCTTTTCACATTAGCCCTTCAAAATTCCTATCTTATCAACCTTTTGGTGTTTTTACAAAACTTTTGTTTTATAATTTTAGGACATTCTTAGTTGTTTTCAGTAAGAATAACTCCACCAAATCTGGGAATCATACCTTACATATTCTTCATTCTCAAGAACAATTTATGAATTAGTCAGATTTTAGATTGTGAGGTTACAAATTCCTGATTCAAACAAGATCAAGTAGAAAGGGGAATGTTTACTGCTTCATTTAATTAAGTCTAAAGGTTGTACAGACTCCACGTACAGTTACATCCAAAACCACAAAATACACTCATTAGAGTTCTCGCTCCTCACTCCCTGCAGGCCTCACAGCTTGAGCAGAAGGGTTTCCTCCCTAAGACAGATAATGGCAGCCACTTGCATCTTCATACTTACCAAACTCCTGTACTGTGATCACAAAGACAAAAGACTATCATATCTTCCTGTTCCTTTTCACACAAAAAATCTGGGCGTTTGTGTCACCAGCCTACTCCAAATGCAATTACTGTGGTTAGTAAGAATGAGAGTACACAGGATATAATGTGATTACACAGAAACACAAAAAATAATAGCTGAGTCTGCTATACCTTCTTTTCCATTTTTTCAACTTTCTTACTTCTTCCATTCTGAGTTTTTTGACTTTATCTTTCATTCCTGATTTCATTTTAATCCTCCTTTATGAGTGTCAAAGATGAACTTAACTGGCTTGTTGCACTTTCATTTCTGGTCAGCTATTGTTTTTTGTTTTGTTTTGTTTTTTTTTTTTGAGACAGAGTCTCACTCTCTTGCCTGGGGCGAGTGCCGTGGCGTCAGCCTAGCTCACAGCAACCTCAAACTCCTGGGCTCGAGCAATTCTACTGCCTCAGCCTCCCGAGTAGCTGGGACTACAGGCATGCGCCACCATGCCCGGCTGGTCAGCTATTGTTTAATAGATGCGATGTCTTCTTTTATCTCTGAAAACAGGTTCTCCAGCTATTCTTTAAAATCTTGTGTTTCTCAGAGATCCATTTCAGGGATTAGGTTTATCTGTGTCCTTCCGCTTCTGATCTGTTCTTCCTCAAATTAAGCCAATGACTAACTTCATATAAAATTTTTTGTTTGACCATACTTATTTAATTTATTGATCCTTGCTGTAAATACTGAACAGCACACAAAAAAGTATTTTATAGTGAGAGAGCTCCTGAGAATTTTCACACCTTGTCATCACTCTCACAAAAACTGAGGTTTCTTAATATTTTTGATATATCGTCCTCCAAAATTCTTCTGAACTTTCAATATATTTCTGCTTCAAAATAAGGTTCAGGTCAGACTGATAAGTAGGGGAGGTCACAACACTTTTTTTGTTTTTAATTACACTCATGCTCTATTCTTTTTTCGCATATTATTTTCAAGAGTATCTTTCCAGCTGGGCATGGTGGCACATACTTATAGTCCCAGCTACTCAGGAGGCTGAGGCAGGAGGATCGCTTGAGCCCAAGAGTTTGAGGTTGCAGTGAGCTATCATGGCACCACTGTACTCCAGCCTGGGCAAGACAGCAAGAACTTGTCTCAAAAAAAAAAAAAAAAGGCATCTTTCCATTTCAAACTTACAACACACAATCATCTTAGATCAAGAAGAGAAGTCAAGATATTTTAGTTCAACCCTTTTTTTCCTATTATTTTATAAATGAGCAAGCCCAACCCCAAAAGATGAGCTATCTTACTAATAAGGGTACATATGCAGTTAATTTTTTAACAAGGGACTAGAATCCGTATTTCCAAATCCTAAATTGTCTCTTTCATGCACAACAATAATCAAAAAAAGGCAGGATTAAAAAAAAGAATGAAAAGGTAAATAATCATACGGTGGTTACAACTGTAATACTAGGCAATCTTTCAGCAGTAAATTAACTGCCACTCACTGTAAACCAACTGAAGCAAAAGTATAATATCCTTTTAGTTCATAAAGGAAAGATTACAGTGGACACTGAAGAGCACTTTATACATCAACATCTGTCATATTCTATAAAACTAAAGGATTTGGTTCAAAGAAAAAATACACAAATGGGTTACAGACTAATTATCTAGATGAACCCATTATTCATGTCACAAAACACTGCTGATAGGCACTGTCAAGGCAAACTTATCTCCTTTAACAATGAGAAACAGCCCTAAGTTTAAACAACGGTTTACATTGGTAAAATCTTGGACTCACCACCTAAAGACTGAAGAGCCACTCTAAACTAGGGGGAAATGGATTTAAATTGACTAGAAATACCAGGCCCATTATTTCCTTCTGCACAAATGTCTGCAGACTTCTGTTGTTATTTTTACTTATAATAAACAATTAAGATCTACCCTGCACATTTTCTTAAGTATGGTGGGAAAAACTTCAAAACTGCAAAAATCACTAACTTTCCTAACTTAATGTTTTACACTAGAATAATAATCACTAAATCCCAGATAGCTGGATCAATTAAAACTGAGAAAACCTTCAAAATTAGCTAAAATAACCACCACTACGATACTCCATGAAAGATAGTATTTAGGACAGGTAATAGTAATCAATTCTGTAATTATTCAACAGGCTTAAGAAAAAAAGAATACTTTTACCAGAAAAATCTTCCATCCAAACTTAAGTTTTTTTGACCCCTACTCTAAAAAATGTACTGAGATTTTTCTGTGCTTGTGGATGCTCTTCTTCTGGGGACAGTATTTAAGGTAAGTTGTCTCTTTCTTGGTTTTCTAGTGTGTTCTAGATGTCTTCCTTCTTTCAGATCTAGTAGTCTCTCAGGTTATTTTTGTATAAGAGGTCAAACTGTAAAACTCAAATTTACCAATTCATTTTATTAAGAACCACTAAAGCCAAGTTTCAACAAAATTAAATGACTAAAGGCACCATCATATTCTTGAATGTATACACTAACAGAAACATCTTTGGTGAGAAGTATAAAATAACTTCATGTATCACTTAATACTAAGAAAAAAGTAAATAAGATCTCAAACTTTAAGGCCGGGCGCGGTGGCTCACGCCTGTAATCCTAGCACTCTGGGAGGCCGAGGCGGGTGGATCGTTCTGAGCTCAGGAGTTTGAGACCAGCCCGAGCAAAAGCGAGACCCCGTCTCTACCAAAAATAGAAAGAAATTAATTGGACAGCTAAAAATATATAGAAAAAATTAGCCGGGCATGGTGGTGCATGCCTGTAGTCCCAGCTACTCGGGAGGCTGAGGCAGAAGGATTGCTTGAGCCCAGGAGTTTGAGGTTGCTGTGAGCTAGGCTGATGCCATGGCACTCGCCCCAGGCGAGAGAGTGAGACTCTGTCTCAAAAAAAAAAAAAAAAAAAAAAAAAAGATCTCAAACTTTAAAATAGTTAAATTCTTATTTATAATTTCTTCAAAACAATCAGTACTAACAAAAAGTTAAAATTCATCATCTAAAATATTACAATTTTGTCCTAAAATAGTGCCTAAAATAAATCAAAAGGGGCTGGGCATGGTGGCTCATGCCTGTAACCCTAGCACTCTGGGACACTTAGGCCAGAGGATCACTTGAGGCCTGGAGTTCAAGACTAGCCTGAGCAACAATGAGATCCTGTCTCTAAAAAATTTAAAAACATTAGCCAGGTATAGTGGCACATGCCTGTAGTCACAGCTACTCAGGAGGCTGAGGCAGGAGGATCACTTGAGCCCAGGAGTTTGAGGTTGCAGTGAACTGTAATGATGCCACTGTGCTCCAGCCCAGGCAACAGAATGAGACCCTGTCTCAAAAATAAATAAATAAAATAAAATAAATGAAAAGGATCTGACAGTTCAATCAGCTGACTTTATCCTAAACAGGATTCAGGTGCATTAAAATTAGTTTAGATATCATGTAATACTATATTCTGGCAATCTTTCAGGCTGTCTAAATCTTTTTTTTTTTTTGAGACACAGTCTCGCTCCACCCAGGGTGGGGTGCAGCAGCGTTATCACAGCTCACGGCACACTCAAACTCCTGGGCTCAAGCGATTCTCCGGCCTCAGCCTCCCATGTAGCCGTGATTAAGGCAAGAACAACCACGCCCAGCTAATTTTTTTATTTTTGGTAGAGATGGTGTCTGGCTCTTGCTCAGGCTGGTCTTAAACTCCTAGCCTCAAGCAATCCTCCCACCCACGCCTCCCAGAGTGCTAGGATTACACTCGAGAGCCACCGTGCCCAGACAGGCTGTCTAAATCTTTCTACCTCTGAAATCAACAGTATTTAATACGTACATGTTCTACCTATAACTAAAAGCGGGGGAAAAAAAACTGTTTTTCAGAAGGAAACTTATTCATCCCTAAAATGTCAGTATATATACATTTAATACAATCAGTTCAGATTGTGAACACAGAATTTATAAATGTCTTAATTTTTTTCAACATACTACCATTTGTTTTAATTATGTTCACTTAATAGCTTCTATACAATGTTTTTGTTTCTTGGGGGTTTTTTTGAGTTTGGCGGGGAGTGGTCTCACTATGTTACCCAGGCTGGTCTCAAAATCCTGGGCTCAAGTGATACTCCCAAGTAGCTGGGACTATAGGCACATGCCACCACACCTGGCTAAAGAAAATGTCTTTAATTTTTTAATAAAAATGTGTTTAAGCTAGTTCATTGACCCTGCTAGTTTGCCTTTTGAATGAAAACAAAGAAATTAACATAATGTCTTAATATGTTTATTATAAATGGTCGATGTCTGCCTGACACAATTTATAAAACAGACTTTTCTTTTTTTTTTTTTTGAGACAGTCTCACACTGTTGCCCAGGCTAGAGTGCCATGGCATCAGCTCACAGCAACCTCAAACTCCTGGGCTCAAGCAATCCTACTGCCTCAGCCTCCCAAGTAGCTGGGACTACAGGCATGCGCCACCGTGCCCGGCTAATTTTTTCTATATATTTTTAGTTGTCCAGCTAATTTCTTTCTATTTTTAGTAGAAATGGGGTCTCGCTCTTGCTCAGACTGGTCTCAAACTCCTGAGCTGAAACGATCCACCCACCTCAGCCTCCCAGAGTGCTAGGATTACAGGCATGAGCCACCACACCTGGCCTCAGACCTTTTTTTAACCTAAGAACAGCTGATAACTTGGAAAACAATGAGAATAGCCCAAGATCACAGAATTATTAAGAATAGAATCCAGATCTATCCAACTGACTGAATGTTCTCAATTCTTTCAAGCCACATCATATACTGTAAAATTTAATATGATTTTAAACACCTTTCCAATTCCCTTATTCACTATATATATTTTTTTTTTGAGATAGGGTCTCACTCTGTTGTCCAGGCTGGAGTGCAGTGGCCTGATCACAGCTCACTATAATCTCCAATTCCTGGGCTCAAGTGATCCTCCTGCCTCAGCGCCTCCCAAGCAGCTGGGACTAACAGAGGTGCACAACACCATGCTCAGCTAATTTTTTATAACAATTTTTTGCAGAGGGGGGGTCTCACTATGTTGCCCAGGCTGATCCTGAACTCCTGGCCTCAAGTGATCTTCCCACCCGAGCCTCCCAAAGTGCTGGGATTACAGTCACCAGCCACCATGCCCAGCCATCCACAATATTTAAACTAGAGAAAAACATTAAGTTTTCAAGGACTTAGACAACAACTATAACCAAATTTAAGTCCACAAACTACCTTTCACCTCTTAAAAAAAAAAAAAAAATTCCCAGTCTCTGAGAAAGAAACAGGATTCCTCAATGCTAAAAAGACAAGGAGATTTTCATTTTCTCAAAGTATTGCCAAAGTACTTACTAACAAGGGAAGAAAAGGCACACATCATCTTAATCAAGTGATTGAAGTTAACACTAGTTTTCAGACATTCCCCACCCAACAGAATGCAATAAAAACACGATATTCTTACCCAAAATGCTTAACCTGAGTCTGAACATGAGGAAGCACTAGACAAATCCAAGTTGGGAGACATTCTAGAAAACGACTGTCCTATAATCTTCAAAAAGGTGAAGGGCATGAAACCCAAAAGACGGAAGTGTTCTAAAATGAAATACAGGAGAGGCAAGAAAACGTGAGTGAAAACGTGATCCTAGATTAGACTCTTGAAATAAAGGACATCCATTACCAAAACATTTGGCAAAACTTGAACAGGTGAAGGAAAGAATGACAAAACATTATAATAAAGAAAGGATCTGCCCAATTGGTGGATTCAAATTCAATTCTGAGTTTCAAAACAATGTTCTTAAAACCAAAAATCTCATCAGCTATTCAAGAAGATCTACTTTTCCTGGAACTACAGTTTAAGAGAAAATTTTTCCATATGTATTAATTACACTTTTTAACTGACAGTCCACATTTTTAAACAACAGTGGCTTGCTCTGCCAAAGATGTGTCCCTTTGACATTACTCCAAATTTAAAAATCAGTTGAATTTGGAAAAATCATTTGGAAGAGGAAATGAAAATCGAGTAGCCATTACTAAAAACCCATCTTTATTTTTTTTCCAAATTTATTTTTTAAAATACACTGTTCACAGAAAGCAGGCAACAGAGCAAAGCTATTATGAATGTCAGCTTTAATCACGCAAAAGCTCTGACTTCAAGTCCTGTCTCCAATACTACACATGGGTGACCGTGAGACTCTTTAATCCCTAATTTACTAGGGATTCTGATTATATATATATCAAAATGTATGTAAGTTCTTGATACAAGTGCTTCACCAAAGCATTCAGTGAATTGAGTAAGCGTTTATAACTTAGCACATTAACTGCCACATGATAACTCACACTAGGTTTGAGCCCCAGGCCTTGTGAAGCAAACCCTGCAGTTGGTTCCTGAAAATCTTCTTGATGTTCTTATTGTTACAATTAATATTGACAATTTAATTCTAAAAGTGTGGATTAAATGAATAGAAGCCAACAAATTTAGTTTTTCTATTTATGTTTATCTTTAAATTACACTTAAGCCTGAAAGTCAAGAAAAACACTTTACCCTTATGAACTATTTTTCAAGTTTTCATATTACTTTTTACATTACTAATTTTGAAGTTTTTATATTACTTTTTTAGAAGACACAGAAAACAATAAAAAAAAAGAAATTTTTCATTAAATTAGAAAGGATCATTGTGTTTTCAAAGTTTTCATTCTCTTTTCATAATAAAACACTGTGGCCCCAAAGAAAAAAATTTTTTTCTAGTGTGGCAATGTGTTAAACTTCAGAATTAGTTATTTTAAAATATACGTAAATGTATCTATTTACATATAAACTCCAAAATCCAAATTGAAAATGGCTTATTTCGCAATTGTTTTAATTACCACTGCTAAACAAAATAAGCTATTTTGTTAAAATAGGTTTTATCTATCCTAACCTGATAGAGCAGGAAAATTAATCAAAAAAGTGTCAAAATAAACCACCGCTTTGAAATAAAGTATGTGTGCCTTTTAAGGCATTCGTATATGAAAACTTGTTTACATCAAATTTTCTCCTCAAAGATGATGTTTTAAAATTTAAGTTTAAAATCGCCTTCCTAGAAATACCTATAAAAAAGTAAACTAGACTGGATATACAACCTGAACTAAAGATTCTTCATTCTGAAGCTCTCAACAATGTAATTTGCCCATACCAGTATTTTCCAAGAAGTAGACTGTGTTCTGAAGGTCTCACACAATGAGGCCATCAACATGTTGAAGTGAATAAATGAGTACTGTTCCCAGTGGAATAAAAGAACCCTTCTTGTCCAAAGCCTAAAATATAGAAGATTAATAGTGAACAATAGCTCCAACACACATTTTGCTGAAAACTGTTTTTCCCAAAGATAAGGCCACAAATAAAGAAAAAAATTATGAAATAAGTAGACTAAAAAAGTTAGTATCTAGTTGGGTAAAGTGACTACCCCACTATTTTACAACATGCCCTAGAAAAATTACTCCGAAAGCTTTACAGAAGCAATCATTGTGATGAAAATCTATAATCTACAGAAAATAATTTGTAACTTAGTATTAAAAAAATACTACGATCTGTAAGGACTGTATGCAAATGGGATCCTAACACACACAGCAATCCTTGAAAGTATGGGACCTATACAGTCAGAAAACATCATAGGCTCTACTCCCCAAGGCTCATTTTAACCAGATAACCTATTGGTCAATAGGACCAAACTTCCCACGCTCCGCTCCTCCCGTTTTACCATAACATAATCCTATATGGTACTTAGAAGCACACAACCCCTCCCCATTTCCTTCGCCACACTACAAAACAAAAACTTCAAAAATCACTATAAAGATTAAAAAGGAAGGAAGTTCTGACACATGGATGAATCTTGAAGATATGCTAAGTGAAATAAGCCGGTCACAAAAGCACAAATACTGCAGGATTCTACTTATATGAGGTACCCAGAGCAGTTATTCAGAGAGACAGAAAGCAGAATGGTGAGGTCAGACGCAGAGGGGAAGGGGAAAGGAGGAGTATCCCTTTGATATAATGAAAAAGTTCTGGAGATGGATGGTGATAGCTGCACAACGATGTGAATATATTTCACACCACTGAACAATACACTTAAAAACGGTTAAAATGCTATTTTCTGTGTTATTACATTTTACCACAATTTTAAAAATCACTATGAAGAACCACCTGAAAGGTTGGAAGAAATGTATTCATGATGGAAATGGCAGACACAAATTTATTCTTCGCAAAGTAGCAAACTCAGGGTTTTTCTATGCTAGTGAGAGATTTATTCAGATCCATCCAAATTCTTCCGTCCCAAGGAAGGCATTAAAAAGAAAAAACAATGACCCGGCAATTCCTGTTCCTAGGTATACACAAGATTTGAAAACAGAGACTCAAAAGACACTCGTAGAGCCGGGCGCGGTGGCTCACGCCTGTAATCCTAGCACTCTGGGAGGCCGAGGTGGGCGGATCGTTCTGAGCTCAGGAGTTCGAGACCAGCCTGAGCAAGAGC